>BQNB010041211.1:0-42251 GCA_026074375.1 Tanacetum coccineum
AACTGGTATATATTAAAAAAATTAATTCAAAATTTAAAAATTGTTGTTTTCTAATTGAATTATATGTTGATGTGGTAACATAAGCGTTACATGAATGATTTTACTAAAGCTTTTGCTTGCCTACCACATGATTTCTAATACATGTTTGATACATGCTTGTTTTACCGAATAAACTGGACACGAGAAACTTTATGGTATGCTGAACCCAAATATGAGGTCAATTGCATGAGTAGTTATTGCCAAAGACCCCACATCATGAACTGTTAATTGCCTATAATGGGTGAGCGCTAGTACAAATAAATAGATCTATTGGGTTTGACAGCCCTGTCCGGGGGTATGAATCGAATCCTTTCGAGCACCCAGTCAACGGACAATTTGTATTTAGAAGTTAGGTATAAGGCAATAATACCTAGTTATGGGGCAACATGAATTACATACAAGATATGTGTTAACGTCAAGGCTTCGGTGTCATGAGCTCAATGCAATCAAGATTTATACATTGCATTCGTTGCAATGTATTCTGTTGAATTATACTTTGAAATACTGTCGCTGGCTGATCTTAAACCTTGTGGTCCACTATTGAACATTACTTGATTTATTGAAACATTACTTGGATTTCGATAACAATTATTCTAAAATGTTGTAACGCTACTTTTCTTACAGAAATATTTCTTGAACTATTTCAATACTGCTTTTACTTAAACCTATGAATTCACCAACATTATTGTTGACGTTTTTGCATGTATTTTCTCAGGTTATTATATTGCTAACTGAGCATTGGGAGCATTCGAGACGCGTGGATATCAATAGAACTCAAGGACTTGGTTTTCTTCACATTCGATAACTCTTTTTCCTTAAATAACAAAATGAGTCACGATTGAAATCTTGTAACCTTGTTAAATCATAAATTATTGGGACCTAAATTTACTCTGATTTATTTAAATCGAATGTGACATTTTATCAAACGTCCCTTTTGAGGTCGTTTACTGTAACTTGTACTTTATACTATGAAGTGGCACCCCAAAGTGGTATTCCGCTGCGTTGTGATTTTAAGTGGGTGTCACAATAATTTTTTAATAAACAATATTAATTGAGAGAATTGCATATATATCCCTTCAAAGATCATTAATTACGTATACATCCAAGCAAAACTCATTATTGCATATGTATCCTTCTAAACATTTAAATATGTCATATATACCCAAATCATTATTTTATACATATTTAAAACGTTAAAATTCATAATTATTGCAATTTAAACATAAAATGTACATTTTACCCCTGTTCTTATCATTTCTTATAGCATTCACTGTTATAGCGTTTTATATCTAGAGACAAACATGATCCGATAGAAGAAAAAAAGTAATAAAGGTATGAGCAAATAAACATAACCCCAATTTCTATTCATCCTTTGTTAGCCTTAAAAATAATAAAGTCAAACAAGAATGTATTCGGTTATCTTAGTCTGTGTCGGTATTAGTCTGTGATAAGCTAGTCGAGTTTCACGGGCTTGGACATTAAGCTAATATTGTTCATGTTTAGAGCCAAAAGCACAACACAAGCCAAGCTCGGCCCATGTTTTCCAGTTGCTGAAGTTGTTCTGAAACAACTACAAAGAGGTTATATGGAGGAAACTATAAGGAATGTTCTCACATGACATACGAGGGATCAACATGGAATGATGACAGACTGAAGCGTTCAGTTCTTTCTCACCAGGGATAGATAACGTTATCTTCTCCACCTGTTGATGCTTGTCTGAATGCATGTGAAAATGTGGGAAGGGCGAAAGCCATTGAAAGGTTGAAACCAAGGTTGAATCAATCAATGTTCAAGATCTTAAAACCTATTTTATTGGGAGTTCTGTTTGGATAAATTAACATCTCGAGATGGTGGAATAACTTGAATCTTTTTTACTACACGGTTTTACAAGATGATGAATGAGCTTTTTCTGTAATATCTAGGTGTCAGTTATCAAATCATCAATGTGAGTATGGCCAAGTTCTTACTTCAAATAAAACCAGGACATGGCAAAGGTTTGTGGACACTGTTTAGCAGAGGTCAGAGCGGAAGACTGTCTCCTATCACTTGCTTTTGACATTCTGAAGCAACAACCAAATGACAGTCAATGTGAAAACACGTGCTATTAATGCACTTGCAACGTAATGCTAATACACTTGAATTGTTGCTCCAAACCTAAAACCCCAGTTTACCAATCATCAAAACACATCATACTCTAAATCACTCAATATTTCCTCAACCAGATCGCATACGGGCTTCCTGTAAATACAGAGGAAATATCATTTTGTTACACCTCTTCTGCTAAACCTAATTTTGATTCCAGGACCTGCTACGGTTTTATGAAGATGTGGATACTGTCAAAGGAAAAAGAGATTGACAAAATCATGGCTTTTAATTTTCTCTCTTGGTTCAAGAAAAATATACTAAATCTTCACACTCAACACATTCGATACGTCAGCACTATAACCACCTGTCGAGTACTAATGTTAATTTCTCCATATGTCGATCAACAGAGGAACTGGGTATGATAATCAGAGGGCAGTCAATGTTGCTGGGGCTAGGGAAAATGTAGGTGCTATGGTTTAGTGGCATAAAGTCTGGGATTACAGTGTTAACATTGCAAGGAAATTGGGCATGTATCAAGGGGAATGTCTGAAACCAAAACGAGGTGTAAAGGATGAGTTTTCTACAAGGAGTTAAGATGCTCATTGTGGTAAAAACAAGAGGAAGCCTGGGGTGCAGTTGAATGCAGATACAAAGCTGATGTGGAAGTGATGATATCTGATGATGAGTGCTGTAGATCATGGTATTGAAGATCATTATTTGTCATGGGCTCAGAATTCTTATAAGGTTACTACAGTTTCAGTTGACAATCTGGGCCTTTCTTTGATCGATGTGCCAATGCTTTGGTAACTAATAATCAATAATGACAACTTTAATGTGTTTGCATGGAAAATGAACATCCATGGAGCAACCGGTTTCTAGGAATGTCTTATTCTGGCGGATACTTGGTTTCAACTTGTTTTAAATATTGCTTCATCGGATATATTGTTATGATAGAGCTCAGTAACGTAATTTGCTTGCTTCTTTTAATTCAGAAAACTAAAATGTGAAATTGATGACAGCAAAAAAAACCGAAAACAAAAATTTGTGGAATCATCAACAAGTACGTTAGTTGATAAATTGGAAAAGCGTGAAATTGAGGATTTCAATATAAGAATTAAAGTTTAGAATCATCAAATATCAATGTCTAAAGACAGCAGAAGCTAAACATTGGAAAAACTGTCCAGATAATCTGTTGATGTTTAAAGACCTTAAGAAGTATTTCCAAGTGAACTTGATAAAGTTAATGATGTGCTATTATGCGTCCAAAGGTGGGAATTTGATTGTGCAAAAGTATATGGGGATTATGTCATACCAAAATCGTTTTTGAAAAATCATCTAACTGTATATACTCAGAAAATAATGATTTAAATTCAACGATTTTAGGATATGAAAAAGGAGCTTTGTGCACATCAAATAAAATCCATCTCCCATAATGTTCACAAGCAAACGTGGCTATAGACTAAGCTTTACAAAACACGTGTAGACAATTAACTTGTTTAAGTCTATTGCTTTAGAAAAACAAAGTCATAGGTTTGATTGATAATTGTATATAAAAAAACGGTCAACTCTGTTACTAAACAATGTATATGCTTAATTGTATTTGTTTTTATTATAAACGTGTTTTGCAAAACCTGAGTTCCTCAAGAAAGCTCAAAGAGCGAATCCTAGTATGTATGATATAGGTTGCTACAATTGATTATCTTGCGTTAATGTTAGCCCCGGTTTCTGTCAAAAACGATTCAGTCTTGAAATGAACGTCGATCAAAATAACGCGATTTTATCAGTCCTGATTATGGTCAGTTCGAATAATCACTTTAATGATTTGTTCATTCAACAACGGAGGAAAAAGACGCCCCTGAACAACAACACTATTTTCCAAAAACGTCAAAGATGAGTCATACATCTTCTAATAATGAATTTTCCAAAGAGTCTTTTCGTAAACAAACAACTTTGTTAGAAAAACGAATGGATGAATCCATTCCTTGGGATCAAAAGTGTAAAAGCTCTAAAGAACTTTTCAAGATTAAAAAGAGTGCTGACACGATTTTTGACGAAACTGGAAACATTGCAAATCAATCTATTGACCTAATAGTACATATTTTGGTAACATCGATCCCTTTCATTCTAAAATCAATAGTAGGAAATTTTGGCCCCCATAATTAGCTGACTCATGCGGACTTAGAAAATTTTTCACTTGTGTTTGATTCGAGGAAAATGGTTGCAAAAACTTAAGATACTTTAACTCTCTTAAACACGAAGTAGACATACTCAAATCTCAACTAGAAACTACTAAAAAATACAGTTTTGAATGAAATTCGACTGACTTTCAAGGGAAATATTACTATGTTGATCACATGAATGCAATACTTGGTGTGTACACTGATCTGGATGAAGTTAGTAATTTGCAATGTGATTACGTAGAAACCCTGAGGGGCAAAAATTATGTGAACATTTAAAAAGAGCTTTCAAAAAGTAGAACAATTCAAAGAGAATTTTGATTAAGCACTTCAGAAACATGACGATTAATCTTGAACTTTGTTTTTACAACAGTGTAAAGGAAAAGATAAAAATTGGACAAATCTTTCAAAGATAAATCAGTTTCAAAAAGTTATTTCATGATGGAAGAAACATATGAACAGTATTTTGAAATTCTATGACTTGAGAGCTCGATTACAAGACAAAGGAATTGCATGAAGTGTGTGATAAAAAAATCATAGAAAAATGAAAGGAAAAATTGTGCGGAACACTAAGTTTGTAAAAATCATCGGTTATTCGACAACCGAAGGCTTTGAAAGTCAAAGACAAGCCATTTTGGTAAAAGGCAGCTATTTTTTCAGCTTCCTCTTGCAATAGAAATGACTTCTCTAAGTCAAAGCAGGTAACACTCCAAAATGTGTCTTATGTTTTTCAAAAACAATCACTGCACAGATTTTGCCTCAGAATATGTTTGACAAGTTGTTATAGAAAACACAATTGTGTATGCCACCAGGAATGTATAAAGTGCACACAAAGCCTAATTCAATAAGAATACCTCAGTTTGCATCAGACATTAGGAAAACCTAACATAGCGGGTGTCTTTCTCTAAAGGAGTATTTCACTATATTATAAGTGTTTAGCAGACCACAGCTCGTAGGAGCAATAATCTGGAGATTGAGTCATTCTATAACTAATAGTCAAGGGAGAGCAAGGAAGTAGAAGACCACCATTAGGAAATGTTTAGTTTTTAATATAAAATCTGCAACTGCGACGGTATTGGACAGTTGAAGGCTAAGACCTCGAAAGTTAACTTTGTCTGTGTTACTTTGTGGATTGTTATGTGCTGAATGTCATCTGATTTGTGTGTTCTACATTATATCATTGGCGTGAAATTATCAGGACTAGACAAATCACCCCATGGTATGTGCCTGTTAGTACTAGAGTACCCAAAAAAGGAATAATTGAAAACCAATCTGTTGCAAACCATCCAGTAAGGAAAACCGTTTGCAAAGACTCCCACTGTCAATGAAATTTAGAAACATTAACTTGGAAGTATATGAGGCTAGTTAGTAAGGCATTTGTAGTTGTTGGTATCCATAGTTTACACCACTCGGATACAATTGGACTAGAACCTAAGTCTCAAAAAGGAAATGTTAACACCAATTAGTTTGTATGCCTCTAGGATATGCATCTAGAAATGCTATATTTTGGAACTTAAGACTCATAGGTGTTCCCACTGTGTCCAATACTCCATCGGTCTTACTAATTCTTTTGCTGCTCGTCGTGAGATAGTTTATGTTATTCATTGTAGACTCCTGGTGTGCTAAAGCAACCATGACCGGAATCTTAAACTTCTAACTAATTTTTTTGGGAGAAATTTCTGGGACACTGGTCAAGTTTAGAAATGATCAAATTGCACAATTTGCGTTATGGAGATCTGGTTCAAGGAACGGGATTTACTATCAAAAGGGTTTTTAGTACGTCGACAGGGCTTAATCCAAAATTTTTTCTCAGTTTGTCAATTCTGTTGATGCGGATTTGGAAGTTGCTATTTTGATGTCTACAGTTATATCTGTGATCTGAAGGGAAAAATGATCTTATCACAGGTTCTCGTGGCACAGATTTGTATTCCATTTCTCTGCAAGACTCAACAACTCTCAATCCAATTTGCTTAATGGCTAAAGCAACATCGTCTCAAGCATGGTTTATGGCATCTGTCGTCTCTATCCATTTTAACTTCGACACCATCAACTTGCTTGTCATGAATAAGATTGTGAATGGCCTTCCATTTAGCTAGGAAATTCGTTCAAAGATCATCTGTCGTTCTTCTTGTGAGCTAGGGCGAAAGCAAAAAGAAAGGTCTTTAACACTAAGGTACTACCCCGAGCTCAAAAGTCTGGTTACAACTTCGTCACATGGACTTTGTGGTCCAATGCGGGTAGAAAGCATTATGGAAAGTAGTATGTTTTGTAATTGTTGATGTGACTACTCCCGATATACTTGGAACTCACTTTTTAGGATCCAAAGATGAAAACACCTGGAGTTCTCATTGATTTCCTCACTCTTGTCCAAGAGGACTTCAGGCTCAAGTTAGAACAGTTCGAACTGACAAAGGCACAAAATTTTCTTAATAATAACTCTTCTATGGCTCATTACATTTGCAAAAGTGGGAATAAGGACACCTTAAACGTCACTGCTCGAACACCTGAACAAAACGGCATTGTCGAAAGACGGAACCGTACTCTTGTTGAGGCTGCTCGAACAATGCTAAGCGCCGCTAAAGTTCCTCTGTTCTTCTGGGATGAAGCAATTGGCAACTAGCTGTTTTCAATAATGTTTCACTTGTTAATTTCCTCGACATGAGGGAAAAACCTTACATATCATCCCAATGCCGGAAAAATTCAGTACAAGTTCTTTCACACATCTTTGGTTCTCTTTGCTACTATCGTCAGAGATGGTGAATATCTTGTTAAAATGAAGGAAAAAGGTGAATGCATGTATTTTTGTTTGGATATTTCTACTCTGTCAATGGCTTATTGGGTATTTAACTAGGGAACAAAATTGAATAGTTGAAACAATTAATGTTAACTTTAGATTTGAACTCGATTTGGCGTCCTGATAACGTCAGTTCTGACCCCCGGCCCACTATGTCCCAACAACGGTTACTTGTACAACGACAATTTAAGGTCCCGGTCCACAAAGTCAAAGAAAAATGTTCCTTCAAGTTGCTTAGTCAGGGAGTAACAACGTTCATATGTTGTAGAATGATTTATAGTCGTGTTCAATGTATTTCTCAATGGTGAAACTTCTAATGTTGTGTTCTATGTCCCGCTGTACATGCTGCTGATAATCCTGAATAAACGTCAACAACATATCCACAACTCACAATTCTACAACAAAACGATGTTGCAGATCCACCCTCCATTGAACATTTTTCAACATCAAAATTCAAAACTTATAGTACAGTGTTAGTTTGCACCTGAGAACATTTACTCAAGCAGAAGGGAAATAAAACCAATAAGAAAATGCACAAATTTGACGACGATGAATTTATCAACCATCTTCAGTACACCGTTACAAGAACAGGGGAGTATGTCTCGTCATGTTGATTCGTTTAATTATGCATACTTTCGATCAACTTCGTCCTTATGCACAAGTTGGACAAAAGATCATCCATTAGAAACAACGTCATTTGGAAATACTTATAAATCAAGTTAGAACAAAGACGTCAAGGCTAGAGAAACAGGGATGGTCGAGATGTGTATGTTCGCGCTCACGTGACAGTCGAACCGAACCCAAAGAACTTCCAATGAAGCCATGGCGATTCTGATGGATTTGATTCAATGCAGGAAGAACTTCATCAGTTTGATCGATTAGATGTATGGGGAATTAGTCGACATACCACTCTGCACAAAATATCATAATTAAAATGGCTATGGAAGAAAAAACAAACGTGATGAGGGAAAATTACTGTCATTCGCAACAAAATCTCGTCTTGTGGCTAAGGGTTATGCTCAAAAGAAGGAATTGATTTCTAAGAGTCATTTGCACCAGTTGCTCGGTTGGATGGTGTACGATTGTTCATTGCGTATGCTGCACACAAAATAATTTACAGTTGTACCAAATGGACGTTTTTTTAACCAAACATTTCCTTTACGGCCCTCTGATGGAAGAAGTGTACGGTAAACCAAACCAGATGGATTTGTTGGCCCATATCATCCGGACAAAGTTTCCTTCTTAAGAAAGCATTATATGGGTCTCAAACAAGCACCAAGAGCATGGTATGATGAAAACTCTCCAACTTCCTGGTTATCCGAAGAGGATTCTCAAAAAGGTTTCTATTGATCAATCTGTGTTCATAATAAACATAGGAAGACATATTCGCTTGTGCAAATTTACGTTGATGACATAATTTTGGTTCTACGAAAACCAAAACTTTCAAAAACGATTTGGTACTAATGCACGCAAGTTTGATTATGTTTATGATGGGGGAGATTTGAAATTCCTTTTTAGGAATTCAATTCCACCAATCCCCTCGTCGGGGTATCTTTTTATACAAGCTAGTATGCTCAAGAGATACTTAAAAAGATTGGTATGACCTCATGTTGATAGCATTGGTACTCAATGGTACAATAACACCTTGATGCTACTTGGAGTGGTACTCCGGTCGACCAAACGAAATTTCACAGATATGGTCTCGACAGAACTCCATGTTACCTAACAAGCAAGTAGGACCAGATATTGTACATGGAAACTGTTATTGTGCACGCTATCAGCGAATCCGGGACTGAGAAACATCTCACTGCGATTAAAACGGATCTTTGGGTACCTTTAAAGGACTCCATTAACATGGGTCTCTGGGATCGAAGGACCACCGGTTATCGACCTAACTGATTTTTCAGATTCGGATCACGGGGGGCTGGCTGTTATCGTATTTCACATAAGGAGGCACTTATGGTTGGCATACAATTTCTAGGTAGGTGATATGTTACGTTAGATGGTCATCCAAAAAGGCATGATGCACTTCAAGGTCTTCAGCAGATGTCGAGTATGTGTCTTTATCTGCGTGGTTGCGCATAAGTTCTTGGATGAGAACTCAGCGCACAAGATTATGGTTCCATTGATAAAATAACCTATGTATTGTGACTTCAAAGGCTGTCATAGCCCAATCTCGGGCAATCCAATGTCTAGAATTTCCAGTAACAAGCACACTCGTTTGTCGGATATCACTTCATAAAGGAACACGTTAATTATAGGGTTATTATTGAATTATACTTTGTTCGGACTGATATTTCCAGTTAGCTGACTTGTTTACTATAGCTTTATCGGAAGGGTTAAGGTTTAAGTATCTTGTCTGACGTCTCGGTCATGAGATGTTTGACTCAAGATGAACTGGAGGTATCTGGCTAATGAATATGCTTGATACATCAAACTTTCCATTTTTGTTAAATATTTTTATTCTCTCTTTTTTTTTTATTTATAAAAAATTTTGAAAAAGAAAATACAAAAAAAATAAAACACAAATCAAAAAGAAAATAGGAAAAATATAAACCTAGAAATAAACAATATAAAATCAGAAAAACTTTCAAAAATACCAAAAAGATTTTCTCGACTTGTCTTCTGGGGGAATCGATAAAATTTACGTTCTTTGAAAGTTGAATAATCTTCGACTCCGGGCGGGTAATTGAAGTTCGAAACAGCGAAGTTTCAAACGCTTTTCAAAACTGTCAATCTCATATAAATTTTTCTCATTGACTTATGTACATTTCAGTAATTATAACTCGGTACTGACACTGTAATATGGGAGTGTAATCTCTCTTCTCTCTTTTCCTCCTCCTCCCGTTGCGTTTTTTCTCCCCCGTTGTCCCTGTTGTTGTTGTTGAGAGAGATTACACTTCCCTATTACTTCAGAACGAGTTATGTACTGTAATGTGGCTGACATAAGTCATGAGAAAATTTAGAGATGACATGTTTTGAAGCGTTTGAAATCCCTGTTCGAACTTCATTTAACCGCCCGTGGTCGATGTTAATTCAACATTTATAGTACGTAAATGTTATCGATTCCTAGGAGATCATGTGAGGAAGATTCTTTTTGGTATTTTTGTAAGTTTTCTGTTTAATATTTTGTTTTTTCTAGGTTTTATATTTTTTCTATTTTATTTTTGTTGGTTTTATTTTTTTGTATTTTCTTTTTCAAATTTTTTTTATTAATTAAAAAATAAAGAGAGTAATATAAATATTTACAAATTGATGTTTGTTGTTATTCACGCATATTCATTTGCCTGAACCTCCAGGGTTTCATATGGTGTAAACATCTCATACGAGTGCTGTCCAAGATACTTAAACCTATTTTCCGATAAAGCTTTAGTAAATCAAGTCAGCTAATGGTATTCAGTTCCAGACAAAGTTAATTCAAAATACCCTTTTGTAATCGTGTTCCTTCTATGTAGTGGTATGACATCGATGTGCTTGGTACGGGAATGCTAGACTGGATTGCACGAGATGGCTATGGCTGCTTTGAAGTCACAATACATAGGATTTTATCAAAGGTGGAAGCACATAATCTGTGAGCTGAGTTTCTCATATTAGGAACTATGCGCAACACGGCAGATAAAGACACTTACATAGATTCTTGCTGTAGACATTGTAGTGCAAGTCATGCTTTTGGATGACCAGCTAATAAACTTATCATCTACACCTTGAATTTGTATGCCACCATATGTGCTCTTATGTGAATCGATACAGCCAGCGTGATCCGAATCTGAAAAAAAGAGTAGTTCGAAACCGGTGTCCTTCGGATACCAGAGACCCATGTTAATGGAGTCTTTAAGGTACCGAAAGATCCGTTTAACCGCAGTGAGATGTTTCTCAGTCGGTTTCGCTTGAACGTGCACAATCAACATGTTTGCATTGTACAATATATGGTCTATGCTGTTAGGTAACATGAGTGCTTCGACCCATTTCTTGTGTATTTCGTTTTGGTCGACCGGAGTACCACTCAAGTCAGCATCAAGGTGTTTTGTAGCCATTGGGTACCAATGCTATCACATGAGGTCATACCATGCTTTTTAAGTATCTCTTGAGCATACTTAGCTTGGTTTATAAAGATACCACGGGGATTGGTGGTTGTGATTCCTATATAGAACGTTCAGTCCCCCATCATAAACATAATCAAAACTTAGCTGTGCATTTGTTTTTCCAAATCGTTTTGAAAGTTTTGGGTTCATAGAACCAAAAATTATGTCATCAACGTAAATTTGTACAACCAATATGTCTTCCCTATGTTTAGTTATGAACAAAGTTGGATCAATAGAACCTTTTGAGAATCCTTCGGATACCAGGAAGTTGGAAGGAGTTTCATTCTACCATGCATCTTGGTGCTTGTTTGTGATCAAATAATGCTTTCTTGAGAAGGTAAAACTTTTCCGGATGATATGGGCCATCAAATCCATCTGTTGGTTTAGTACACTTCTTACCTCAGAGGGCCGTAAAGAAATGTTGTTTTAACGTCAACCTTTGGTACACTTTTAAATTTGATTTGTGTGCAGCCATACGCAAATGATCAAATAGTAACAGCTTTCCAACGAGCTACTGGTGCAATATGACTCTTTGAAATCATTCCCTTCCTGTTGAGCATAACCCTAGCCACATGACGAGATTTGTTGCGAATGACAGTTTTTTCACTCATAAAGTTTGGTTTTCCAGAGCCACTTTTATAGGTTTATGATATTTTAGCAGGAGTGGTATTGTCGGGACTAATTCCCATACATCTATTCGATCAAACTGATGATGTGACTTCTCCTGCATTGTTACAATCCATGCAGAATTCAGCCATGGCTTCCTTTGATGTTTTTGGTTCGGTTCGAATCACGGTGAGTGACAATTACACATCTAAGCCATATGTTTCTTGCTGACGTCTTGTTCTAAATGATTGAGAAGGATTTCCAATGACTTGTTCTAATGGATGATCATTTTGATCCAACGTTTGTGCAGAAGGACGATGTTGATTTGAATGTATGCTATATTTATACGAATCAACATGACGATGACGATGTCTCCCTTGTTTCTTGTACGGTGTACTGAGATGTTGATAATATTCATCGTCGTCAAATTGTGCATTTTCTGTATTGGTTTCTGCTTGAGTAATGTTCTCAGGTGCACTAACACTTGGTACTTTAGTTGAAGTTTGATGTGTTGAATGAATGTTCAATGGAGGTGGATCTGCAACATCGGTTGTTGTAGAATTGTGAGTTGTGTTATGTTGTTGACGTTTATCAGGATTATCAGCAGCATGTACAGCGGAAGACTTTGACACAACATGAGAAGTTCCATTGAGTAATTCATTGAACACGGCAATTTAAAGCAATTCCAAACTTCATTTGACGTTGTTACTGTATCAGACTACTTGTGGAAACATTCTCTGTACTTTGTGGACCGGGACTTAAATTGTCTTGTTCAAGTACCGTTGTTGGACATTGTGGGCCGGGGTCAGAACTGACGTGATCTGACGCCATTCGAGGCAATTCGTCAAAGTTAACATGAATTGTTTCAACTATCATTCTTGTTCTTGTTAAATACCCTATAAGCCTTGACTGAGTAGAATATCAACAAAAATTAAATGATCACCTTTTTCCTTCATTTTATCAAGATTTTCACCATCTCTGACGATGTAGCAAAGAGAACCAAAGATGTGAAAGAACTTAACTGAGGGTTTCCGGGCATTGATGATATGGTAAGGTGTTTTCTCATGGTCGAGGAATTAAAGTGAAACGCATTTTGGTTAAAACCATGCTGTTGCAATTGCTTCAAGCCCAGAAGAAAAACAGGGAACTTTAGCGGGCTTAGGCATTGTTCGAGCAGCCTCAACAAGGTAACGGTTCCGTCTTTCGCGACAATGCCGTTTTTGTCAGGTGTTCGAGCAGTTGAGTTTTGTGTCTTATTCCCTCTTTGTGCAAAAGTATGCATGAAGGTTTTATAAGAATTTTGGTGCCTTTGTCAGTTCGAACTGTTGTAACTTGTGCATGAAGTTCCTCTTTGGAAAGAGTGAGGAATTTCAATGAGAACTCACAGGTTGTTTCATCTTTGGACCTTAAAGAGTGTGTCCAAGTATATCGGGAGTTAGTCTTCAACAATTACAAGAAACATTTACTTCTTTACTTTATGCTTTTACCCGCATTTGGACCACATAAGTCCTTGTGAAGAAGTTGTAACGGTCTTTTTGAGATCGGGGGTAGTATTTGTGTGAAAAATAAGACTTTCTTTTGCTTTACCCCAAGATCACAAGATGGAACACCAGATGGATCTTTGACGAATTCCCCAGTGCTTTGGAAGGCCATTCACAATATCATTCTTTGATAGCAGATTGATTGTGTCGAAGTTTAATTGAGATAGACGAAATACGATGCCATAAACCATGCTTGGACGATGTTGCTTTAGCCTTTAAGGCAAATTGGATTGAGAGTTGTTGAGTCTTGCAGAGAAATGGAATACAAATCTGTGCCACGAGAACCTGTGAGAAGATCATTTCCCTTCAAATCACGGATATAACATGTAGACTTCCGAAAAGCAACTTCCAAATCCGCATCACAGAATTGACAAGGGAGAATTAAATTGTGATTTAAGCCCCTTCGTCGTAATAAAACCCTTTTGATAGTAATAGTCCTTGAACCAGATTCCATAACCAAGATTTGGTTGCAATTTGATAATTTCTAAACATGACCGTTCCAGAAAATTTCTCCACAAAAATTAGTTAGAAAGTTTTAGATTTCAGGTCATGTGCTTTGAGCACCAGAGTCTACAATGAATAGAACTATCTCGCGGCTGCAAAAGAATTAGAAAGACGATTGGGTATTGGGGACACAGTGGGAAACTCCTATGAGTCTTATGTTCCAAAATATTAGCAGTTCTAGATGCATTTCCTAGAGGCATACTAACGTTTGGGTTAACATTTCCTATTTGAGACTTTGGTTTCCAATTGTATCCGGGTGGTGTATACTTAGGATACCTCTCACTACATGCCTTATAACTTGCTCATATAACTTCCTTAGTTATGTTTCTAAATTTCTTGATGTGGGTCTGTTGGCAAAGGTTTTCTTTTCTGGATGTTGCAAAAGATTGGTTTTTTCACATTATTCTTGGGTTCTCTAGTACTAACAGGCACAGCCATTGGTTGTCTAGTCCTAGAATTCACGGCCATTGTTGTAATGTAGAACACAAAAATCATGTTTGTCATTCAGGAACTACTCTTCCACCAAGTAACACAGACAAAGTTAAACATTCGAGGGTCTTAGCATTCAAACTTTCATTAAGGCAGTTACAGAGTTTTTTTGTTTAAAATCTTAAACTTCCTATGGTTGTTTCTCTTCTTCGCTTCTTCCCTTGGATATTGTTAGACATGTCTCTATCTTCCAGATGTTGCTCTTAAGCTGTGGTCTTGTAACATAGTATTGGGAATTACTCCTGTAGAGAAAGTCAGCGTTTGTTGTTTCACTAATTGTCTTGATGCATAATGAGGTATTCTAGTTTTTTTAGGCTTTGTGTGAACTTTATACATTCCATGGTGCATCACATTTGTGTTCTTGACAATTGGCAACATATTCTGAGGCAAAATCTGTGCAGTGACTGGTTTTGAAAAATCATTAGACACATTTTGTGTGGTAACTGGCTTTGACTTTGAGAAATCTTTCTTTGCAAGAGAATCTGAAAAAATAGCTGGTTTACCTAAAATGGATTGTCTTTGACTTTTAAAAGCATTCGGTTGTCGAATAACCGATGATTTTTCAAACTTAGTTTCCACAGATTTTCCTTTCATTTTTTCTATGAGTTTTTTCAACTCACTTATTGCAATTCCTTTGTCTTGTAATTGAGCTTTCAAGTCTTGAATTTCAAAATACTGTTCACGTTCTTTCAGAAATACGTTTGACTGATTTTCTTTGAAAGATTTGTCATTTTTTATCTTTTCTTTACACTGTTGTAAATCAAGTTCAAGATTAATCGCATGTTTCTGAAGTGCTTCAAAATTCTTTGACATTGTTCTACTTTTTGAAAGCTCTTTTTCAAGATTGTTCATCCATTTTTTCTCAGGGTTTCTACGTAATCACAAGGCAAATTACTAAATTCATCCGATCAGTGTACACACCAAGTATTGCATTATGTGATTCAACATAGTATATATCCCTTGAAAGTCGTCGATTTCACAAAACTGTATTTTTTGAGTTTCTAGTTTGAGATTTGAGAGTGTTACTCTCGTGTTTTAAGAGAGTTTAATGTATCTTAAGTTTGCAACCTTTTCCTCGTTCCACAAACACAAAGTGAAAATTTTCTAGTCAGCTTGAGTCTGCTAACCCGCCTGGGGGCCAAAATTTCCTTCTATTGTGTTTTGAATGAAAGGATCGATGTTACCAAAATATGTTCTTTTGGCAATTGTTTGTTTGCAACGTTCCACTCCGTCAAAAATCGTGTCAACACTCTTTTTAATCTTGAAAAGTTCTTTAGAGCTTTTACACTTTTGATCCCAAGGAATGGATTCATCCATTCGTTTTTCTAAAAAGTTGTTTGTTTACGAAAAGACTCTTTGGAAAATTCCTTATTAGAAGATGTATGACTCATCTTTGACGTTTTTGGAAAATAGTGTTGTTCAGGCGACTTTTCTCGTTGTGGAATGAACAAATCATAAAGATTATTCAACTGATCATAATCAAACGGTCTGATTAAATCGCTTAATTTTGATCGACGTTCTTTTTCAAGACGAATCGTTTTGACAGAATCAATGACTGTGCTCGGGCTAACATTAAACGCAACGTTTATCATTGTAGCAACTATATCATTACAGACGGGGAGGATTGGTTCTTTGACTTTCTTGAGGAACTCATGGTTTTGCAAAAATCGTTTTAACAATTTAGATTAAGCATATTCCATTGTTTGAAACGTTTGACCGGTTTTATTAACATATCTTTTCAAACCTTGACTTTGTTTTCTAAAGCAATGACTTTATCAAGTTTTTTGTCTTCACGAGTTTTGTAAAGCTTAGTCTAAGCCTCGTTTGCTTGTGACATTATGGAGATGGTTTTTTGATGTGCACAAAGCTCCTTTTTCATATCTAAAATCGTTTGATTTAAATCATTTATTTTCTGAGTATATACATTAGATGATTTTTCAATATCGTTTTTGTATGACATTAAATCCCTTTAGGCTTTTGCACAATCAATTTCCAACTTTACGCATTAATTCACATCATTATACTTATCAAGTTCCCCACTTGGAACTTCTTAAGGGTCTTTAAACATGCCAATGATTAGTCTTGGAAGGTTCATTGTTTCGCTTCATTTGAATGGTTATTTGATGATTCTAAACTTTAATTCTTAGTTTTGAAATACTCAATTTCACCTTTCAATTATCAACTAAACTCCTTGTTTGATGATTCCAAAAATTTGTTTCGGTTTTTGCTGTCATCAATTTCACATTTTAGTTTCTGAATTAAAGAAGCAAGCAAATTACGTTTACTGAGGCTCTTATCTTAACATTATCCGATGAAGCAATTTTTAGTGATATTTGTGTTACCTTGTTCCGCCAGATATTGTCATTACTAGATTAAGGTTGCTCAGGATGTTCATTTTCCAAGGCAAACACATTATAGTTGTCATTATTGTTTTGTACCTTATTGAATTGGTTCATCATCAAAGATTGAGTCCAGAATTGTCAACTGAATCTGTGAGTAACCTTATGAATATGTGCCAGTTATATATAATGTGCTTCCAATTTCATGTTCCTATAGACTCATCATCAGTATATCATTCCAATCAGCTTGTTCTGCATTCAATGAACACCGTTCCTCTTGTTTCACAATGCATGCTTTTCCCACTTGTGATAAACTGCATCCTTTACTCGGTTTTGGTTTCTGACTTCCCTTGGATACTTGGCCCAATATTCCTTGCAGTAGTAACACTGAAATCACAGACTTTTGCACTACCAGAGCACCTACATTTTTCCCTAGCCCCAGCAACATTGACTGCCTATGATTATCATACCCTAGTTCCTATGTTGACTTCTTGGAGAATTATACTTTGAGTAGCTCGACTGTGTTTGATGAAGTTCGAAGGTTTGTTGTTGGTAGATTTGTATATTTTCTTGAACAAGAGTGAAATTAAAGCTGTGTTTGTCAATCTCCTTTTTCCTTTGACATTTTCATAATCTCAGTAAACGTAGAGGCTTCTGGATCATCAAGTTGGAGATGGAAGAGGTAACTAATTGATTTACCTTGTTTCTGGTTGATTGTTGCGATTGGTGGAGGAATATTGAGTGTTTTGAGATAGGATGGTTTTGATGATGGTTAACTGGTTGTTGTTGAGCAACACGTGCAAGTGGATTGCAGTACGTGCTTATTCTTTTAGCTCTATCTTCTTTGACTTCATTCTGGGTGTTGCTTAGGAATGTATAAAAGCTTGTGATAGGAGACAGTCTTCAGCATCTTGAATCTGCTTACAAGTGTCACAATAACATTTGCCATTTGGGTGTAAGTTGTAAGTATAGAACAGGACATTCACTTGATGATTTTAACATGACAACTGATTTATGACAAGCTCATTCTTCATATTGTAAAACCTGAGTATATGATTCAAGTGATTCACCATCCCGTGATGTGAATTTTCCAAACTCCCAATATAAATTGGTTTCAAGATCTTGAACATTGATTGATTCACCTTGTTTCAACCTTTCAATGGCTTTCCACATTTCACATGCATTCAGACAAGCATCAACTGTGGAGTAGATATCGTTATCTATCCCTGTGAGGAAAAATGATATGAAACGGCTTCAGCTTTCCAGCATTCAGTTGATCTTCGTATGTCTTGTGATTGAAACATTCTTATAGTTCTCCATATACCTCTTTGTAGTTGTTTCAGAACTACCTTCAGCAACTGGAACTGTTTTCTCAGCCCATTGATACGTGTATGGTGGATTTTGGAGACAATAGTGGATGAGTTCACTGTTAGGTTTGGTGTCAATGTATCTCTTGATTCTGGATTTCCACTGAACGTAATTACCCGGTGCCAACATTGGTGGACGATCTTTGCTACCCGCTTCTATGATAGCATTATGAAGAGCATTTGATGATTGAGTTTGCAAATTTGTATTTGAATTTGACATTCTAATGAAGTTGTGAATGAATATCGGATCTTAAGTGTTATAAAGTGTTTGATTGTGGTTTTAAATGGGAATTAAGTTCACGGGATTTTCAAATCTATTGATTAAAAATCACGAGAAAAGATTCGTTTATTTATCGGGATTTTCCCAAAATCAAGAAGAAACCGTGAATGAATAATTAATTGACGTTTCAAGTATGATTAAGTTGATTGTTGGTTTGATTGGTTTATAGCACCCCATAATATCACAACGCTAGCGGATTAAACACTTGGGTGCCATTCAAGTATTAAAGTACAAGTTACAGTAAAAGACCTCAAAAGAGGACGTTTGAGAGATGTCAACAATTTCGATTTAATAAATCAGAGTAAATTTAGGTTCCCAATTAATTTATGATTTAACAAGATTACAGATTTAAATGTGACTCATTTTAGTATATCTAAGGAAAAAATAGTTATCGAATGTGAAAAATATTGAGTCCTTGAGTTTAGTTGATATCCACGCGTTCTCGAAGCTCCCAATGCTCAAGCTAGAATATATAACAGAGATAAATACATGCAAAAAAAACGTCAACATATTGTTGGGGTAATTCATAGGTTTAAGTAAAAAAACAGTATTGAAATAGTTCAAGAAATATTTTTGTAAGAAAATTAGGTTACAAAATTTTGAATAATTGTTATCGGATAATCAAGTTTAATGTATCAATAAATCATGTAATGTTCAATAGTGGCACCACTAGGTTGAAGATCAGTAAGCGGACAGTTTTTCAAAGTAATAATTTCAAAGAATACATTGCAACGAATGCAATGTATAAATCTTGATTGCATTGAGCTCATGACACCGAAGCCTTGAAGTTAAACTCATATCTTGTATGTAATTTCATGTTTCCCCATAACTAGGTATTTTTGCCTTTACCCTAAATTTCTAAATACAAAATTTGTACGTTGACTGGTGCTCGTAAAGGCAATTCGATTCAGGACCCCGGACCAGGGCTGTCAAACCTCCAATAGATCTATTTATTTTGTAATAGCCGATCACCCATTTAGGCAATCTACAGTTCATGATGTTGGGGTCTTTTGGCAATAACTATTCATGCAATTGACTCTCATATTTGGGTCCAGCATACCATAAAGTTTCTTTGTGTCCAGTTTATATAAAACATAGCATGTTCATACAAGTATTAATAATTCAATGTGTAGATAAGCAAAAGCTTTGTAAAACATTCATGTAACGCTTATGTAGTAGTAACCGATAAGTTATTCGGTAAAACAAGCATGCATCAAACATGTATTAGAAATCATGTGGTAGATAAGCAAAAGCTTTAGTAAAAACATTCATGTAACGCTTATGTAGTAGTAACCGATAAGTTATTCGGTAAAACAAACATGTATTCTCACCCCAAAAATAGTTTAAGAAAACCATTAAAAGAGAAAAGGTTGGGCTATGAACTCACCTTGATTGAGTACTCAATCAATAATCAATCAATCCGAAGCGTCACGATAAAACGAACTGACCGCGGACCTGATAATTAATGTCCTCGGTTACTATATAATAAAGTACGACCGAATGATGCGTACATCGCAACGATAGAAATCGTATAAAATACACATGTGATGAGAAATCCACTTGCGCATTTGATCATAAAATCCCACAATATTTAGGTTGCGGGATCGTTTCTTTTATTTATATCATACATCGCTTAAGGGAATACTTTCTATTTTAGAAAACTTTCTATTTTTTGAAAGTTACTACATTCGAAAAGTTATCATTTTTGGTAAGCCTCGGCATCCAATTATATTTATAAAAATATTTATTTATCTCGTCGAACTTTCGACTTTTCAATTGGTTATTAATTACCCATTATCGGGTTATGTCCCGTATATTACCAAAGGTTACTATTTTATAATTTTATCCGTCAATAATCTCGTTAACTCTAACTTGTTATATTGTAAAAATAATAGCGTTTATTATTTTATAAACGTTCAATAAGTCTTGATATTAACCGTTGACTTTTTAAAGTCAACATTTGACTTTCTTTGACTTTTATACCTTTAGTTATCTTACCCAAAATTGACCCGCGGCCAAACGAACCTTAAATCCCATTTTCACGACTCGGTCAAGAAGAAAAATTGATGTCTAAAACGATATTCCGGACAACTTTTTAGTTTTAGTCGTGTCCGAATACTCGACAGATAAAATGACCAAAACGCCCCTGAATGACTGACTGGAACTTGACTATTTGTATAAAAACGCAACAGTTTGACCATCGGTTTTGACAGCTATATTCCCTATTTTCGTGACTTGGACCAATAAGAGAATATTATTAGAAAAGGTCATTCCGGACAATTTGTGTTTCGCCGGAAGGCTGAAACGGACTCGAAAGTGCTCAAAACGCCTATTGAAAATCTGGACAGAACCTATTATTTCTATAAATAGCTGAAACAAAATTTATAAAAATTCAAACTTCTTTTGGCCATAACTTCTTCGTTATTCTGGTTAGGGACGTTCGATTACCGAACCGAACATAAAATAAGCTCTTTCATATTCCTAAATCAAAATTCAATTTTTGATAAATTTTCGGACCTCGTTTTCCGTGTCAAAGTTTCTGCTCGTTTTTATACTTTTCAAAACACATCAAAACCTCATTTTTAAGCTTCTTTCAACTTTAATATGTTAATATGAACTATAAAAAATTACATGATTCAAATCAATCGACCATTAATACGATCTAACACTATTCACGCCGAAGATTCCCCAAATTCATCACATGCATTCACGAAACAAAATGAATCAAGAAAATGACAAAATTAAACATAAAAGAATGATTACAAAAAAAAAAAGCTCAAAGAGCTAGATCCGGACTCGATTTGTTCCTCCCTTGTCCTAAGCCGGAAACTCGAACCACCAAATCCCAAACCAAAAAACGATCATTTTTCAATTGAATCGTAGCATTGAAATATAATTATCCATCAAAGTACAACACTTTAACACAAACGAAAAACACTCGATCTTAACTCGAACTCTAACTCGCAAAATACTCATTGGCATGTCGCCTATATTTTTTAGTGGAAAAAACGTAGAAATAACGTGGGGATTCAGTGAAAAAATAAGTTGTTCGGGTTGCAATGTAATTTTTCCGGCGGACACGGCGGTTTCCGGCGGGGCTGTGACCGGCGGCCCGCGGCGACGGTGGCGGTTTACGGTGACCGGAAAAGTTTTTCCGGTGGTGGTGGTGGATGCTAGTGACGAAAGTGTGTGTGTTTTGTGTTATAAATTGATAGAAATGGAAGTATATTCCATTTATATTGTTAATATTTTGTGCTTTTGACAAAAAGTCATACCCTCTTTTATCTTTATATTTTTGACACTTAATACTTTTACTTAATGTTAAAAAAAAAATCCGACAACCATGGGCTGGATTTCACTCTGAAATTAATTTTTTATTTTCCAGTCACGCTTATTTTAGTTTTTTATAATTTTACTTAATAGTGTACACTCTAAAAACGCAGAGTGTCGGTCAAGGCATGGAACAAAATGTCGAAATTCATTAAAAAATAATAAATTACGATCTTAAAAATAATAACGGGAGTCTCGTCGTACATTTTTTTTTTTACGATGCTCGAAACGGCTCACGAACGGCGAGAATCCGGATTAATATAAAGTCGAAAGTATTTAAATGAAAAAATAAATAAGATTCGAAGCTAAAATACTTGAATTATTTCTTTCTCAAAACAGTCTTAAAATGGATAAATATTAAGGCACGATTCCCAGCAATAGCTAAAACGGACATTTTTGCATAAAATCGGCTAAAAACAAAATTATAAAATCCAAAAAATTAGAATAAGAATTAAGGGATCGGTTAAATATTGACCGTTATAATACGAGAGCTACATTGGTTGTGTTTGTTGTGTTGAGTTAGTGTCCTTTTAGTCCGAATTAAAGTACAAAGGCATTGTAATTAGTCCTTGAAGTTTGTTTGTCTTGATGTTATGTTGTGGATTTAACGGTGAGGATTTGATTCCATAAATTCTTTTTCCTTTTTTTTTAAGTCAAAATACCACCTGATGCTCTGCAGCCCCCCCCCCTCGCACCCCGCTCACCCTCTACGGTTAGGCCAGGAAATTTTTTCACGGAAATTAGGGTTTCAAATACATAGGTTTACATTGGACAAAACGCAGGAGCAAATCTCAACTTGTAGATAAAAACTCCAAGAGCCCAAAAAGCAGTGAATTTTTGACCAAAACGCAACACTTCTTGGTCATCAAATTGCATACGATTCTTGGTCAAAAACGCACGATTGTGTCGGTCATAAAGCAACGATTGTTAGTCAAGAAGCTCTACCGAGTCCTTGGACAATACGTAATTCAATAATTTAATTTGGCTGAGTTTCTCTTAGTCAAAATCGCTTGTTGGTCTTTAAAAACGCAACCCCGTGGTTTCCCAAAACGCAACATCATCAAAAAAATATCAAAATGCAGTGATTGAGAATCAAAAAACGCAACGACTTGAGATCAAAACGGCAGCTACTTGAATTCAAAATGCAACGACTTGATTAAAACGCAACGTATTCAAAATCAAAACGCAACGACGTGAGAACCAAAACGCAAGAGTTTTGACCATAACGCAAACGAAGATTATCAAATACGAACGAAGCTAATCAAAATCGCAATGACTCTGATCAAACGCAACGAAAAGCTAATCCAAAACGCAATGACTTGATCAATAATGCAAAGATGCTTAATTAATTAACGCAATACTCTGTCAAAACGCAACGAAGAAACACACCTTCAGTTGCCTAACGCGCCAAGAAAAATCTTCAAACTTTCTTGTAAGCTACGAAAATGATGTTAAAACCAACTTAGTAATGATGCAAGGAAGTGATCTAGCCCAAAAGTTTCAGTCTTAACAGTTTTAGCCACGAAACAAAGATCAAAGTGGATTTTTTTCTTGGTTTTTTTTTCGAACCAAAGAAAAAACAAACAAAAACCCACGAATTTTTCACAAAACAAAACACTAAACACCCATTGGCGAGTGATACCACATGTTATCCCACTTGTTTTTATCTATTACTCAAACTATAATCTATACCCAAGTTGCTAGAAAATACAGATGAAATCTTTGAGAGGAGAAAGTAGAGAGAGAAACAATGAGAATATTAGATTAGAGGAGAATGGGAAGTTACAAGTTGTGTGAACAATTGCAAACAAACTAACTTCACAAGTGTGGTTAGGATATTTATACACCTTGCCTTCTAGTTGGTATTTGGGCTTTCTTAACGGACCGGGCCTTGGCTTAAACTTGGGCTTTGAGCCTGAAACACGGACATTATTAGGTTACAATCCAAGCTCGTGAACCAGACTAGCCTATTACAATACAAGATCGTTTGACTTTCTCAAGGACCGATAAACATTCTTGTTTGACTTAAAATAATTAAGGCTAACAGTTTCTCTTATTTTGCAGGTCCCATCTATAAGGAAGTGGAATTTGAGGTCTCTTCGACTCGTTTTCATGTGGTGTTAAGGTTCTGTAAGGGTGTAACCACATTGGTTACGCCGTAACAGATATCATTACGGCGTAACGTCCTGCATTAGTTACACCGTAACCTTCTTGTTCACATTTTCAAAATTTTTTAGAACCACATGTTTATGGTGTAACCAATCCTATGGTTACGCCTTAAAAACCTTTCTGAAAACTAAAATGAGTTTGAAACCTTTTCAAAAACCATGTATAAGTAAATGAACTTTGTGGGTATGTTCTCTGGAAACCCTCACGAGACTTCACTCGTCCACTTGGGCCACCAAGTGGTTTAAAAGGCTTGTTGCATATGCTAAATGCAACCGTGATTCCTACGAAAGTGAGTTAGATTTTAGTGTATATTTATCTATGAACGTTTAATGCTTGTTGTTATTTAGTGATTTCAGGGGAAACAAGGTTGTTCTATAGACGCTTTGCAAGGAGTCATCTCTTGTAGTCATCACTCAAAAAAGAGAGCAACGCTCTAGGGAGTCTTTTGTTTTAATTCTACTCTTATTTCAATTAATTTCATTTCCTTAAATGTACAATAGGGACATTGTACAAACCAAGTGGGGGGATGGGAGTAGAATTACCACTTGACCTATATTTGCCTTTGATTTTCTAGTTTTCTTTGAAAATGGTTCCATTTTTAAATTTTTTGACATGTTTTTCTTACTAAACTAGAATAAATCTTTGCCGATGCACATTTACCCTTTCATTCAATTGGTGAGGTTAAGCCTAATTATTCCGTTTTCATCTATTATACAAAAATCCACCAAAAAAATATGAATGTGCCGGTAGTATTGTAGACTTTAGAACTTGGCCTGTACATCTTGTCAAGACCTAATTGGTTAGTTGGAATAGACAGTTCAAGAAAGCAACATCTTAGGAAATCACCTAAAAAGCCTATATGTGTGTGTTTATCGGCTTGTCACACTGACTTGCTGACCTTTCTGTGTAAAACCCTTTGTTGCACTCAATATTAGTGCAAGATACCCCTAGATCACCTTGTTAAACCATTCCCTGTTTAAACCCTATATGTTTCGTTACACGATTTTGCCTTAGCCTACCTGTAGTCTTTATTTTTCTTTGTGTTGGAAATCTTGGCCTACTTAAAGTCCCATGGTTCGGGGGAAATGGGAACAGAGAATTTTATGCATTCGTGAAGACCAATCAGTTATGATCTATAAAGACCCCTATATCATCACTTTCGACGTTGTTCATCTCAAGTGGGGGGATGTGCGTATAATATCAAATGCTACAGGGGCAATAATAAAAGATATAAACTCCTGTACCATTTCATGTTTAAAAAGAAAAAAAGAAAGAATAAGGATGCAAATATAAGTCATCCATGTGCTAAAGATGTGAAGATGGTGCAAATTAAAGCCATCTCAATAATTGTGAAGAATGGAGCTAGTAGCCCATTATTAAAGATCATATTTTCGGACAGTAGCTAGTTATGACAATCTTAGATTACTTTAGACTATTTGTTTTTGTTTTTATATTAACAACCATTAAAAGTGTATCCCATGTCTATCCTAACCCTTTATATCACCCAATAAACCAATGTCACCCATGTTGCCTTTGAGACTGTTTAGACCCTAATTCTAGTTGGTGGAGACTTGTGTACTTTCCAAGCTTATGATAGGAATAATGTATGAAATGTGTAATTGAGTGATCACCCATAATTGTACAAGCTATGAGTGTTGTGTGTTTCGATCCCTTTTTGTGAGGTGTTCGGCTCTAATGTTTTCTTGCATAAGTGAACATTATTAAATTCCATTTCTCACTAGATAATTTGGGGAAAATCTTTTTATGAATTATTCTAATCGGTTCCTACCTTAAGGGCAAGTAAAGTCATGTGGGGGGATATTTGATAACATCAAATGTTATTTCATTTTCAATATCTAATTCCCTATGGAAAAATGCTTATAAATATGTTATAAATGTCTAAAAAATGTTACTTAATTGTATATATTTAGTTTTCAGGGACCAAGTGAGCATTTTAGCAAAAAGACGAGGTTTTGGACGATGAAATGAGGAGATTCAACGGTTTCCTTAAGGATTGCCGTAACACATTTTAAGAAGACATGAGTCATCACTACCTTTAAAAGCGTTAAAGCCTCTCCTACTTTACGCCTGTAACATTACAAAACTTATATATAGATGATTTTTCCGAGTCAGTGTTACGGCGGAACATAGGTGCAAGGTTAAGGGTAACATAGGTGACAAGGTTACGACGTAACATCGTTTTAGCCTTGAAGTTTGGATGCTTACGTAGAAAGGTTACGGCGTTAGTCTCACAAAGGTTACGCCGTAACATTTTTGAACTCTATAAATAGAGCCCTAATCCGGCTCATTTCATCATCACTCACTTCTACAACTAACAAGATAGTTCCAAGGGGTGAACCAAGCCCCAAGGTCCGAAGCATTTCATCAGGAGGTCCAAGGGAGGAATCACTTTAAGCATTTCTTGTATTTATTCATTCATAACATTCACTGTAAGAACAATGATGATTCAATCCATGTCTTTATTCATTAATTCTTGCATTGCTGTTACCATGAGCGGCTAATCACTCCTAGTGTTGGCCTAACCATGTATTTACTATTATTGTGATTATCATTTCCTATTCAATTATGGTTTTGTTGGATATCCTTTTAGCCTTTCATTGATCCATGTGTTTTGGTAGTATAGAGGGTGGCTTAAATCTTGTTAATCCTGATATTAGACTTACCCTGTTAAACCCGGGATTAGCGGGATACTAGGGTAGCTTGACACCTATCCCTAGTGTAGAAATTTACCCAATTACATCCATTAAATACCTAAAAATCAAGGGAACTCTTTCAGAGAGGGTTAATAATCGGTTTAGATTATAGATTGGTCTTAAGGATAGTTGGGAATTAACCACTGCAAACTTGGATGCCCTGCTCGTGTGATCGTAGGGGAATGTGGGATCGCAGAGTAAGTATAGGACAGACCTAAAATGCCAATTCGGGTCTGTCGATATTAGAACCACTAATGGAACTTATAATTGAACATTGCACAAGAAATTGTAATCATAGCATTAGTAATGAAATGGTTAGGTTAACACGCTTTTCTCCCTGAATTCTTCTATCAATTTACTTTATCGCATTTACTTTTCCTTAGTAATTAAAATCAATCTTAAAACCATTTTTACAATCGGACATAATAAATTAGAATAGTAAACGTTGCTCTTGGGACGGACCTCAGATTTACCTACCTACTGCACTATATTCGAACAGGTTCTCTGCCCGTTTGTGACGGGTTTGTAGACGTGTTTTATAAATCTAAAACTGGCTTTTAATATTTAAAAATTTATGCAACCATGTTTTTTTTTGGCGCCGCTGCCGGGGAGCTAATATTAGTTGTAATTTGATTTCTAAAATTTTCATTGATTTCTCAGGAAACATGATGAACGAGACATTGAAAACCTCACCATTGAGCAATATCTAATGTTGACACAGGAAAACCAAACACAGGGAATGATTAGAACTGAATTCGGTAGGATGATAACAAAGGATATCGAAAACATGACTATTGCATAATACATGGAGTATGAGGCAGGATAAAAGGGATCCTTGATGTGTTTCAAAAGCCTTTAAATTTATATTACTAGTATTACGGTTAATAGACGGAAACATTCGGTTAAAGTAAACCATCAGTATGTTTATAGTATATCTTTTAGTAAGACCAGTCTATTCCACGTAGATATGGGTATTCTTAGAAAGAGTCAATAATATTACGAAAAGGGGCAGGAAGTGCGGCGTACTTGGTATAAGTACGGCGTACTTACTGAATTTTGCAGAAAAACCAGCGCACAATGGTTATGTGCGGCGTACTTTCTAAAGAAAATTTGGTCAGTTTGCCAGAAAACTGTGAAAATTTTTGGTTCGTAAAATTATAATAACTAATTCAAGAATTAAATCAATCTCCGGCAGCGGAGCCAAAACTTTGATGTTTTTCAAAAGCTTTAAATTTATAATACTAGAATTACCGGTTAATAGACAGAAACACACAGGTAAAATTATAACCCACGTATGTAGTATAAACTTTTAGGTAAGACGAGGTCGTTCCACGGGATTGGGTATTCTTAGAAAGAGTCGATAATAGTACAAAAATGGGATTATCTTATAGACTGTCACAGATCTAAAGATAATAATTAAAATTCAAGATATAAAGGAATGTTTGGTTAGGAAGAAAAAGTGGAGATGGATAAACTTGGATAGATAATTGGTTCATGAATTTAAGTATAATCGATTTAAGAAACGATTAGTTTACTTAAAAGATTGTCTACTTGTTATAATCAAAAATCCTTTCGGCCTTTGCTTTTGATTATAAAAATGCTTTAAGTTTGATTCAAGTTAGGAAATAATAAATATAAACTTTCTTAACCAAGTTTGTTAGACATATGGTTAAGCATTAAACCTTTTTATACTTAGTGAATTCCAAAATTCCAAAATTCCAAAGAATCCGGGTATACAAACATCAAGATTATATTTAGTGAATTCCAAAATTCATAAGGCCATCCAGTTTAATCCATATCACCCATATATTCCCCAACCAAACATGTTAGTCTACTCCATATTGATAAGAACAACACACAAAACACAGTTGGATGATTCACAAAGTTCAAGATATAGAAAATAGAAGCTACATGTTTATTCAAAAATCATGTTTGCAATTTGTGTCCTGCTTCTAAGTACTTATTGAACGAAGATTATAATGACTTGCAACTTTAACAATAGTAACAATAACAACTTCTAGCACCACCCTTACAAGATTAAATAGTGCTTCCTTCTACTAAAACCTGGAATGTGATGAAGAACAAGGTTTGTTCTTCAACAATTCCTTAGAATAAACTCCTAACTAGTGTCAATAGAAGAATGATTAAAATGGAATGATTTGAGTGATGATTTCCTCTAAAATTCATGCTCTATTTATACTTGAGGATGGGTCATCAGTTGCTGAATTTGAGGGAGTGAAAGGTTGCACAATCATTGCAATCATTTATGATTTAGGAGTAACCGCAGGAGAAGTGCGCCGCACAAGGAAAATTGTACGCCGCACTTGGTGTTTAATTAAATGGCTTTTAATACGTCTTGAAGTACGCCACACAAAACATGTATGCGTCGCACTTTAGCTTTGTTCATTAACTTCTCCTTGGATTCTCTTCTAGAATCTTCTTGTAACGACCGTTAGTGCATTTAACTGGATTTCTTTGCATCGTTAGTCCTTTTCGTCACATTTGGTCCTGAAATGATTATTACACAACAAACAACCAAACTTTGCAATATTTCATGCGTTAACATATATATTTAGTGTATTTTCGAGGGATATTTTATGTATATTTGGAGCGTTATCAAATCCTCTCATACTTAGCTTATTGCTTGCCCTCAAGCAATCAAAGCGAAAGTATTTCGGTTTATCAAAACAAATTTATGATCACAAGCATAGATAACGCTTTGGAAAACTAGAAGGGGGGTTGAATAGTTTACCGCTTTTTAAATTTATGTTTAGTTTGTTTGTAAAAATTCGTTAGATTCGACTTTATGTTAATTCACTATGTGAACTTTATGATCAATTAAAATGATCTAAGTATGTAACAAATATATGAAGTATGAGTATACAGATAAAAGATAAGAGAGGAGAAGTCAAAACCACAAAACAAGGATTTATAGTGGTTCTCAGTAACGAAGCACCTCTCTCCCCCCACCACCGGTATCTCCACTCCCCGAGCACCAAACTCGAGAGTTGTCTTAACAATATGTCAAAAGCTCCCTTTATGCGGAGAAAACCGTACACAACTTTAGCTTACACCAATTTCTGACACTAAGCTTAATGTCAAGTTCTAATCCTAGGTAGAACTAATCTAACACAACTAACCACACAACTTCACAATGATTCACTACTTTGCTTCACCACACTACTTATTCTTTACTTCACAACTTTACTTTACTCCACGACTTCACTTTGCTTCACAACTCATTCACAACCTTTGTATACTTCTCTTCACAACTTCATTTCAACAAAACACTATCTTGATCTCACAAATCTAACACTAATTACTAAGATCACCCCGATCTAACTACACTTACAATGATCACCACAATCTACTTAATATACACAACTACGATACGCACCTTCACAATATACACAAATGATTTACAAGATATGATACATGATACGTTGCTCAAATTATATATACGTATAATATCAAAGTATAAGAAATTCACTAATAATCCTTGAGGACAAAGATTAAAAGTAAATCTTACACAAATTTATCTGTACGTTAACCGGTAGTGTTCAACGGGCGTTTACTACCCCAAGAATTATGAATTAAAACCCCGTTTTTATTTGGACAATGATTTGAATGTTTTTAAAGTTTTTGAATTGGTTTTCTATTTCTACAAATGAAAACATATAAAACATGTAAAGGAAAGAAAACAACTAAGCAATTAAGCTAATGAACATAAAAATGTTAACGGGAAATGTAAAAACGCAACTAAACGAGCAAGTATATCAAATTTAAGACCTACGAACGCAAATTAAATTCCTAAACCTAAAATATGATAAAAGAAAATTTTATAACAAAGAATTTTATTTTTTTTATTTTTATTTAATTTTTTATGATTTTTAAATTTTTTTAAACTAAATAAATGTAAGAAAAATACTAAACTATGAATTAAAATTTCTAGAAAATTACTAAAAATTACTAATGATGCAAAGAATGCAGGAAAATTACTAGTTTAGAAATAGCTTAAACGAATAAGCTAGTAAAAAATCAAAGCAACACTCGAAGTGCTTATTTTTAAAAGGAAACAAAAAGGTGTTAAAAGAATTATTTGTGCACCTTAAGACGTAAAAGTCCCAAGGACGCAATGGTTGTGAAGTGTGTGGTGTTAAAGAGGGTTGAGTTAGGATGAGGTCATGGGTTCGAGCCTTGCTCACCCATGACTTCCCTAATTCCCTTTTTTTTATTCTGAAAAACTTTTTGAACAAAGTTATAAAACAACTTATAATAAGCAATTTTGTGAAGATAACTTTTTTTAATTTCACAAATAAGCTAGAAAACAGCTTAACATCATGACAGATATGACTTAACACTTTTAAGCTTTTTATACTAAACTTAAGAAACTAAGAAGCTAGAATAAGCTAAAACTTGAGCTAATTAATCCACAAACACCTTGAAACTATTCTAATAAGCAAAATTGAGCAAGAATTAAGCAAAATTAACAAGCCAATGCTTAAAAGACAGGAATAAGCATTTTGACACAAACTGTTTACCCAACAGTCTAACAAGGACTTTTGAGCTTATTTTTAAGCAAGAAGACAGAACCTTACGACTTAATGATTTGGAAAACTTTAAAGATTATCTTATAAGCTATCTAAAACAACAATTGAAAAGTATTTTGAAAATCAAATAAGCAATGAAAAGACTAACTGAAAAAGCTGCATAAGCAGAATACACTATTTTTTTGTTTTTAAAGTTTTTATGAAAAGACAAAGGACAAATTTGCAGATCTAAAACAGATACTCAAATAAGGTATTTAAACTGAAATAAGCCCTAATCTATCTAATTTGGCCTATAATCTACTTGTGAACTAAAATTTAAATCCTAATTCTAACTTTAACTAGCATAATCTATTGATGAAAATGGCAATAAGTCCTAATTCTATTGATGTAGTTAAACCAATTTTTTAGCCTAAAACTCAAATTCTAGCATGACAGGATCTAAGGACTTGATTTAAAAGTCATTTTAATCAACTAAGAATAAGAGTGGAAATATTAGTAATTACAACTAGAAACAATTAAAGAAACTAAAAGCTAATGGATATGAGGCTTTATGAACTCAGATTCTAACAGAACCAACATAAACTTGATACAAGTTGATCTAAACTAACAAACACCTTATATCATAGCCTAATAATCCTAAATATGGAATTCAAGTTCAGTTCAAAGGGACTTTAGGTTCTTGGCTAGTACTAACGCATGGGTGTTCGGACCTGGTGCCAAACACCCTTTTTTAATTGCTCTATTGCCATTATTAAGCTTATAAAACTACAGAATTAGGGCTAAAACTTAAAATATCAGATGATTATTAGCTATTATCCAGACCTAATGAACATATTTCAATAATCAAATAAGCTACAACTACAGCTAATTAACACTATGCTATCATTTTTGGTTTTTTGCTAAACTGTTTTATTTCATAAGCTTGAAATTAGATTTAACTAATCATGTGACTTATTAAGCATTAAACAAACTATAATAAGCTTTAAAAGCTAATCTAATAAACTTACTAAACAATCAAATAAGCATAAAATAAGCTAATATTGAGTAGTATAACTAGATATATAAAATGACAGCATAGAAATAGAACATTAGGAAAAGAGATGAGTACCTCTACTAAGCTATATTAGAGAGTTTATTCGATAACTGGGCTTATTTGAGCAGCTTAAGCTTTAGTTTTAGCTTATTCACGTTTCTTTTCGTATCCTATCTCCTGACCATCAAGTACTAATTCCACATGATTCCATTGATAAGCTTAGATTATCTAGTGACAATAGCTTATGAAGAGCTCATTTAAGTAAGATCTATCATATTTAAGCTTGTAAGACAATAAGACAATGATTGTGAAGTAAACTATGAAATTTTATTAATATTGAAAATGAGGTTACATTGTTTAAAGAAAAACTAAAATTACAATAAGCTAATTATTACAATAAGTTGCTTAAATCTAAAATAAGCTAAAACTAAATATACTACTCTAGATGTCCAGTGTGAGTGAGAGGAGGCCTCCTTTTATAGCCTTCAAAGGAAGGATCTAGGTCCTTGGTGTGTTTGTTGCTTGAGAGAGTTTATTAGCCATCATCCTAGCCTTTCATTTGCTATTGTGCTTCTTTAGATTGATCTCAACCCTTTATTTCTTGCCATGTCACCATTTCCCAATCATTGGCATGGATTGCCAAGCTGTCAGTCCCTCAAAGAGTCACTGCGTGCGTGATGATTGCTTCTAGAAGAGTTAATTTCATTTAAAGAGGATAATTTGGTGCCAAGGTAATTTTGGGGACGGAGGGTGAATAGTAAACCATTTTCCCGCCCTTTTCTTTTTATTTCGTTTGACCCGGTGATAATAGGTTGACTTGGGTTGTTTTTATATAAAAGGGTTTGGGCTCGGGGAAAAGGTTTATAGGCTAAGTGAGGGTTTTGTAAAAGTGATAAATAACACTTAACGGCTGTTAAGTGTTAGCTTAACAATCATTTAGTTTGTAGTGTAAAAATTAACGACCGTTAGTCCTTTTGATGTTTTAAGGACTAACGGTGTTATTGGATTCAGGACTTTTGGTGAAATGATTTATCTTTCAAGGTCTTTTTGGTAACATCAAGGGTTTGTCTTCACATGAGTTGACCAAGATTGACTTTTGTTGACTTTTGCTGACTCAAGCTTGATAAACACCCGTCTCTTGTGTACTCTTTCTGTCTCGTGTTCGTTTTTGTCCGGTCTTTGGCTCTTTTCATGTGATTCTTGTAATATCCGTACCTACACATCACAAAAGAAAAAATACACAATATACAAGCATAATTTGCATTATTTCATCTTTTAAGGGTCATATTTTGATATAAAACGGATATGTGATTTCTCACATATCAAAATTCCCCAAACTAAGTGATTGCCGTGTCCTCACGCAATGTTATATGCTCTAAAACCAAATACTCCAAAACCTCCCTAAACTAATCCTTTGAAAAGTAGCAAAGTCTTTTGTGGGGAGAGTTAAGAAATCACTAGTTTAAAAACACCCTGTTTTCCCATTTTTCAATATTTTTTCCATTTTTATGATTTTCATAATTTCCAACTTACAACTTATTCATGTGTGACATTATGTATTGCTTTCATTATTCATTAATAACTTTGAGGATCACGGAACATAAAGCACAAGAAGTGTCCAAATGGATAAATTTATCGTCCCCGACTTTCACTTCTCCAAGCCAATCTTAAAAACAAGATCATTGTAAAATACAAGTTATGATGCTAACACTACTCATAAAAGTTAATCGATTATTACTTCTCCTCCCTTATTTCTAATTTTGTATCTAAAGATTTTATTTAAGTCATATACCCGAAGGCTTACTTATTAATTCCAAAAATAAGTGTAATGGTTAAAACGCAATAATTAGCTCCTAGCCTTTTTCATAAGATCAAATGTCATCAAGAATGAAGTCCACATCGAGGCAACCAAAATTTGACTTTTATTAGGTTACTTAAGCAAGACTCCATTCATGTCATATACCCTAAGGCTCTTTAAGACATAAATTGAACAATCTCATTTGCACCATATACCCTAAGGCTCTTTAAGGTACAAACAAGACAAAAATTAAGCAACAATATTCATTCCATATACCCTTAGGCTCTTTAAGGAATGAATAAGGCTATAATTTCACTTATTAATTTTACTTACCCTATATACCCTAAGGCTCTTTAAGGGATAAGCAAAATATTTATTAATGTGATACATATAGTATGCCAAATTAAGTATTCCTGATGTATACTTATCTTAATCACAAAGGAACTAAAGAAAACTTCTATGATTCTATTAACCTAATTTTTTAAACCAAAAAACCGCACAACTCTATTTATTAAAACAATTATATAATAAGGTGAAACAATAGCATATTGGGAGGAGAAAAGCCAACAATTAACACTTATGAGCTTTAAAGGAAATCCAACTTTTCTATGTTTAGCATTCACAAACTTATACTCGACTCTATTCATCTTTGTTCTTCAACAATTTAAATTCTACTTAAAGAAATTAAGTGAATACTTAGACTAATGATTTAAAGTTCGGAATTTTAACAAGTCAATAGACTGGCATCAATCTCAACCATCTAATAAATCGATCTTCGCATATTTAAAATCAATTATGGGAACTTGCAAAGTCTTGACCTTTTCAAGCTAGACTTGCGTTTTATAGCTCCTTGTATAAAAGATTAGCAAAATCAATCTATTTACGTTAAGGAGAAAGCTAAGATATAAAATCGGTCAGGTCAAAATTTACTTTTCGTTCTCACCAACGGAAAACCTACATTCGTGTCAGCTATTTTTTATTTTTCAACTCTTTTTTTCAACTTTTTTTTAAACAGGAAAAATAAACTAGATATTAAAACTTAAAAATTTAAAATTTTTGTGGGAAAACGGGGTACGTGAGAACAATGGCAAAAGTAGGTAAGATCATATCGAAGATATACTACCCCATACTAAAATTAAACATTGTCCTCAATGTTTCCTAGCCTAAGACTTAAAACCCCATACTAGAACTCAAAAAGTCAAATGCATAACCCAAGCGTGGAGAAAGTATCACAAAAATCTTAAGCCAAACTAATGGCAAGCAAAGGCTAGGAAGCTCGAGTGGACCGGGACAAAACACCGAACATGAGAGTCTTCAAAAATGTTGGTTCAATCCTACAAATAATCACAAGCACAAACAACAAGAATCGGAAGAGTACAAGCCTCCTCACATCACAATATAAAGAAGAAAGAATATAGAAAAATGGATAAGCATGGGGTGCCTCCCACAAAGCGCTTTTGTTTTTGGTAACCGAGTCACATAGCTTGACTCGATCCAGAATTCATTCGTTATCTGGGAGAAAGCAATGGAAGAGAATAATTTCTTCAGGCTTTCATTAATGTTTGGATAAACATTAAAGCACATGAAAGTTCCATCCCGATGAGATGCCATCGGCTCTAAGTGGAGATGCCAGGGTCAAAAATGATGTCTTCACTCCCGAAGGAGAAAAGAAAAGGAGAATCCACAGGGTAGGTGAGATACGAGAGAAAAGTCGAAATTAAAAATGTGAAGGAATCGTCAACTTCAACATTAATCCCACCTCCCCCTGGGTCAAAACATTCGTCTTCATTAAGCTCATCAAAATTGTTTATCACTGGTGCATCGGGCTCAATGTCGAAAGTTAAACGCTTATATTCGGGAATAGGATCATCGTTAAGCAAGTTGTCAATAATATCCTCTTTCGAGTCAAAATCACTTTCAATACTCGGTGGTATCGAATCATCTGGACCGGAAAATATATCGATCTTTTCCTTATTTATCGAGTTACTATCTCAACGAGGTAGTAGTTGTGTGGATGAGCTCGATGATTATATGAAAAAATTTCGATGACTGGGAAGATGAATTACCGCATAGCAACCACATTCGACTAATATAATCCTCGTGCTCTCTAACAATTCTTGGAGGAGTTGTGATAAGTTCACCGATGAACTCATAGTGGAGAGGATCACTCTTGGGAGAAAAGGTTATCAAAGTATCATCATTAAGCGAACTCTCAAGATAAAATACATTCATTACGTGTTCTAATTATCCTTCCTCAATCAAGTTTGAAACTTATCTGATAGTAGAAAAGCATCGATCTTATCATTATCGCCTCCTGGATCGAAACACTCAGCCTCATCAATTATAGCATCGTACAAATCTTCTTCCAGTATTCGTTTTTTTTTTCTTCCAAATCAATTAATCCATCATTCTAATCGAGAGGTTGGTCATCGTGAATTCCCTCAAGAATGGAAGCAACGCTTTTCATAGGAGTAGACGGATCATGGTGAAGTAGAACTCATGTCGTTTACTAGGGGTGAAAAAACTCTTCTTATTAGAATCCGGAAAGAGGTTGTGATAGGACAAGTCGCCTCATCACAGTTAGAATCATAAGATTCCTTTGCACTTCAATGTCCTCTTAAGGCCTCTATAAAAAGAGGGTTTATGTCACTAGAGACATATTCGTCGTTAAATTCAAAAAGAGGGTTGTTAGATATGAGTAAAAGACTCGGTCACCCCGTATATTTATTGTTTATAATAGTTTGTAGTTTAATAGTTAATGGTAAGTCTTTCGATTTTATGTCGGGTACTAATACCCGGTATTTTGTAAGAACTATATAAGCCTCATTCAACTGTGGAGAGCAGATTGTCAATTCTTTTACACTTCAAAACACATACACTCTCTCTCTCTCTAGAATCTCTCTCTTGTGTTTCTCTCACTAGAAACTAGCTAAACCACTCGAATCATCACCCGTGTTATGATTTAAACGATCCTACAATTGGTATCAGAGCTTGGTGGGTTCGTGTTTGATTTGTGTGGTTATATATCAAATTTCGTGGCTCATTTTGAAGAAAAAAAACCATGGCTCACTTTTGATTTTGGGCTTATTGTTTGTTAATCTTGCTCTCTACTTGTTCTACACATCAAAAGGTTAGAGTGTTACAAATTTCGTGGCTAATACAAGCTCCTAGTTCGAATTATAAGCTTTTAAAGCTTAGTGTTCTTCGTGGAAGGTTGCTTCATATTGGACGATTCTCAAAGAAATACGAGTTAAGGTATGTTGAATCATCATATACACACTTAATATTGTATGTTGTAACCTAGTTTCGTAGCTGGAAAGATCATATGGCTTGATTTTGGTTAATTCGAACTTTACTTAGGCAGCGGGTTGGTCAAGTTTGGCAGCGGTTTGAGTATTTTAATTAGGCGGCGGGTTGTGCTTTCTCACGGCGGTTTGTTTAATTTACTTAGGCAGCGGGTTGGTCAAGTTTGGCAGCGGTTTGAGTATTTTAATTAGGCGGCGGGTTGTGCTTTCTCACGGCGGTTTGTTTAATTTACTTAGGCAGCGGGTTGGTCAAGTTTGGCAGCGGTTTGAGTATTTTAATTAGGCGGCGGGTTGTGCTTTCTCACGGCGGTTTACTCATTAAAATCACACAGCAGTTTGCTCAATCCAGGTGGTGGTTTGGCATATTATTGGTGGCGATTTGGTGACTTTCTAAGAGGAGGTTTGCTTGTGTTTTAAGTAAAATTCAACGTTGAACAAAATTGGACTTTGGACAATTACACGACTCTTAATTAATACAAACATAATCAATCATCATAATAAACCGTAAACAAAGGACGTAAAGGACATTAATCAAACAACAATTATTCATTTACGGTTGTCTATTGATTTTGTAAAATCCCGTTAAATCTTTTATCGGTTTAAATCTTAGATTTGTAAAATCCCGTAAACAATAAATCAAGATGTCTAATATGTCAGATGATATCCAGTATGCCGGTTCCGATACACGCCCACCAATGCTTGATAAAACAGACTTTGAATCTTGGCAACAACGGATTCGTCTGTACTGTTTGGGAAAAGATAATGGAAAGAACATTATGAAGTCGATTACTGAAGGTCCATTTCAAATGGAAACAGTCTCAGATATTATTGCTGCAGGAACCGAGGGTGCATTTCAACAAGGACCAGTTCGTGCTAGAGTCTTTACCGACCTTTCAGCTGAAGAAAAGGAAAGGCTTAAAGCTGACATTCGTGCAACGAATATCCTACTTCAAGGTATACCAAAAGACATCTACTCACTCATCAACCACTATACTGACGCCAAAGACATTTGGGACAATGTGAAGATGATTCTAGAGGGTTCTGAGTTAACAAAAGATGACAGAGAGTCTCAAATATACGATGAATTTGAACACTTCTGCCAAATCAAAGGTGAAACCATTCAAGTATACTATGTCAGGTTTACAAAGCTCATTAACGACATGAGAAACATTAAGATGACCATGCCCAGAATGCAGCTTAACTCTAAGTTTGTGAACAACATGTTACCTGAGTGGAGTAGATTCATAACTGAAGTCAAACTTAACAGAGGTTTGAAGGAGTCTAATTTTGATCAGCTTTATGCCTATTTGAAGCAACATGAGGTACATGCTAATAAGAACAGAACAATGATGGAAAGGTTCCTTTAACCAACTAATGATCCTTTGGCACTAGTGTTGAATGCCTCAGTTCAGTAGTATCTAACACAATCATCCAAGTCTCCTCAATCCTCAAATAAATCATCTCTTGCTAACAACTTTCAACTGGACTCAGGAAGTTCTTCAACTGAAAACTTGATTGAAAGTTTATCCAACTCACTTGCCCTCCTCACTCAATCATACAAATCACATCTTCCTCAAACAAACAATCAACTTAGAACGTCGTCTAATGCAAGGAACAAAGCTACGGTTCAAGATGGCAGAGTTGTGGTTCAAGATGTCCGTGGAAGATACAATGCGAATAATCAAGGAAGACCATTTCAGAGAAACAATGCAAGAGGAAATGTTGTAGCTGGGAATGTAGGAGGTCAGAACAGAGGAGGCATTATTAATCCTGGTCAAGCTAAACCCATTAAGTGCTACAACTGTAACGGACTAGGGCACATAGCACGAGAATGTCCAAGGCCAAAGAGACTTCAGGATTCAGACTACTTCAAGGACAAGATGCTACTAATGCAAGCCCAGGAGAATGGTGCAGTACTGGATGAAGAACAGTCGTTGTTTCTTGCAGGGAGACAGGTATCAAACTTTGGATGATGATGGGATGATTCTCCGAGAATGATTGGCACTCAATGTGGATCATATCTTTGAAGCTGATCAATGTGATGCATTCGACTCTGATGTTGATGAGGCTCCTAATGTACAGACCATGTTCATGGTAAATCTTTCATCTGAAGATCCAATCTACGATGAAGCCGGGCCATCATATGACTCGAATACTCCGTTTGAGGTACAAGATCATGATACCTTTGTAGATCATATGGATGAGTATCATGAAGTACACGAGATGCAAAGCGATGTACAACACAACTACGTTGTTGACTCTGATGCTGACTATACGAGTGATAGTAATATTATTCCGTATGATCAGTATGTGGAAGACAACGAAGAACATGTTGTACAAAGTAATGTATCTTCTGTACGAAATGATGCATTGATGTCAATTCTCGATGAAATGCATGAACAGGGTGTACAAAGTAGGTCAGCAAATAAGCAGGTTAAAGTAGTTAATGACACATTGACTTCTGAACTTGCGAGATATAAGGAACTGGTCGGGGTGTATGAACAACGGGCTAAGTTTGAATTAACTGATAGAGAACGAAAGATTGATGAACAAATGAGAATAATTATCTCTGACCGAAATCGAAAAGAAACTTCTTTAAAATCGGAACTTCATTCTGCACAATTGCAACTTCGTTCTACTCTTAACCATCATAAGATAGTGAGGGAAGAAGCGATCATTTTGAAAAAGGATTTTAAACAAAAAGAAGACAAATTCCTTGAAGAGTTTTTAGACATTAAAAGGCTAAAAGAAAAGGTTGAAGATAGATTATACAAACAAGATCAATCTGTACAAACGGTTCACATGATATGTAAACCAAAATCGTTTTATGATGAAAAGAACAAGGTAGCGATAGGCTACAAAAATCCCTTATGTCTCACCCGTGCAAAGCAAGTTCAACCAGCCCTCTATAATGGTCATGTATTAGTCATGTCCAATCATGCACGTCCTGTTGTGCATGACTCAGAGGACACTCGTGATATGGCTGAGATAACTAGGAAAAGAATGATGGAGAAAATGCAAAGCCCTCAATGTGTGGAAAATAAAGTTAGGATTGCCCCCCCAGATTACTCGAAGGAGAACCTTCTTGCAACCTTTGCTCCACAAAGAAATCTGACCCCAGAACAGATATTTTGGTCCATAGATAATAATGACAGGAAAAAGGCTGAGACCTCAGTTCCAAAACCACTTTCAGCATTGACAGTGTATCCACCCAATACTCCTGTCAAGCTTGTCCCCAGAGTTCTTCCAACTAAAAGTCAAGTGAAGATTAATCTTTATGTACTCACACAACTTTTTACGGAATTTGACAAAACTTGCAAAAAGAGAATCACCCCAACAGGTGTTACAGAAGGGGAAAGAGGTTTTGAACAAACAAAAAGATGTTACCTCACTGAAGTTATTCCATTTTTCAAAACTCTTAAAGAACACTTTGCAGGAGTTCAAACGGCCCTCTTTAAAGAAGTTAAAGTAATGGAAGAAATTTTTGATCAAATGTCAGATGAGGTGGATCAGAATGTCGTGGACAAGCAATGTGCTGAAATTGTAAAGAAAAACCTTCTCATTGAAAATGAGAATCTGATTGCTAATTGTTTGTCGAATCAACTGTTGTTTGATGTGGAAAAATCACGTTGTCTAGATCTTGAAGCTGAGATGTCTAAAGTTCATAATGAGTCAAAACATATTTCAAAACTTGAAAGGGAATACCTAAATTTGCAATTAAAGTATCAACATCTTCAAGAAAGTTTTGATAATAAAAAATCACAAGCATCACAGGAAGCTCCTGATTTTAACTCATTCTTTAAGATCAAGAATCTGGAACATCAGATTCAAGAAAAGGACAACGTGATTAGAGACTTGAAAGTTCTAGTCTCTAATGTGAATGACAGAAGTTGTGAGCCTTATAATGCTAACGATGTCACTGATCTTCTTGAACAGAATGAGCGTTTAAGAGCAGAAATAGAAAAGGTTAAGCAGCATTACAAGGAAATGTTTGAGTCTATTAAGATCACGCGCACTAGCACTAATGAAAAGACATCTTCCTTGTTAACACAGATTGAGGATCTAAAGGCTCAATTAGAAGGCAATTTGAAAGTTGCCGCTAGAAGTTCTGTCAAAACAAAAGTTCTTGCTCCTGGTATGTATGCCATAGATGTAGAACCAATCCCTCCTCGCCTTAAGAACAATAGGAGTGCACACTTAGTCTATATAAACCATCTTAAGGAGAGTGTAGAAACAGTTAGGGAGATTGTAGAGGAAGCTAGAGTAGTTAAACCACTAGATACTGCACTTAATTCTGCTTGTAAATACACTAAGCTTTCTCAGGAATTGGTAGAATATGTTATTGGCACTTGCCTGAAAGAATTCAAGGAAAGAGATTACAAGGCAGCTGCCTTTATCCCTTTAATTAGTCTAATGTCACAGTGATTCCTTCTACAGGAGTAAGCAGTTCCACTGGAGCGAGCAGATCAAAGCCTAGAAGCAATACAAAGCACGATAGGATCCTGCCTGCTAAGAGTGTGAATAAGAAGAAAGTAGAAGACCTCCCTAGGACAAATAAGTATGTTTGGACAAAAGTGAATCGAGTTGATTCTAGCATTAGCTCTAAGCGTGTTGTAATTAATTCGATTTCTGAATCTGTGTGCAAAACATGTAACAAATGTTTAAATTCTGCAAATCATGAAATGTTTATTGTTAATATATTGGAGTCTGTGAATGAAACCCCCACTGTTAAAGCTATCTTGAATAATGGAAAGCAGATTTGGAAACCAAAAGGCAAACTGTCTAATACTAGTTTGAACAAGACCAAGCGGGTTTGGAAAGCAATGGGCAAACTGTTTGCTAACGTTGGTTATCAATGGAGACCCACAGGAAAGACATTTACCTTAGGAAAACTTAATTGTGGTTATCAATGGAGACCCATAGGAAAGAAATTTACCTTAGCAGAACCGTGCCCTTTAACTAGGCTTCTTGTGACATGTACTACTATCTTATCTAACCAACTGGACCCCAACATTAATTGGGGATCCAAAATTCCAAACTCTCCAAATT
>BQNB010041212.1:0-27729 GCA_026074375.1 Tanacetum coccineum
CAAGATTTGTAATGAGAAAATTCCGAGTTTAGAGTAAATATTATGAGTTAAATAAGATTTTAAAAAAAAAAAACCCAATTTGGACTTTAGATGTTTCTGTAGTCTGATTTCGGAAACTAAATTTACATGAAATCAGTCTACAGAAACAACTTTCTGGTTTTAACTTACTGATCATAAAAGTACCCGGTCAGAAACTATCTTTTGATAGTTTATCTACACAAAGTATTTGGTATATACAGGAGAATAAACTATGCTATATACGTTTAAATGTTCAATAAAACAGATTTTTTTTTTAAACACACGAAAAGAAAGATTGAATTAACCTGAGCATGTTTAGCTTTTACATAAGGACCATCACCAGATGGGACTTTATGAACAATATGAAATTGGTCTTCTTCTTTCTTTCTTGAATTTACTTCCATATCTTCTCTCTAGAGATCTTAAGTTCTCTATTGTCCGACAATTATTATTGGTTATGTAGGGCGAAGGCTAGAACTAACAAAATGAACCTGGACATATGTATGTCTACCTAGACTTGTTGCTTATTTGCATTCATTTTAAATTATTAGTATCTATCCATTGTCTTTCAAAACTATAGAGAATCTACTAGCTTAACTAATTAATATTAACAGTTTTATGATTATGGTTTTAGGATCTTGAAAATTAAAGAAAAAACAAAAGGAAATTATATATAAAAATATTTATATTACAAAAATAACATGAGGTAATTTTCAACTGAGATTATTGTCTGTCTTATTATTTAATATCAAAGGATAACTTAAAATATATTTTTCTTTGAACGGTAATTTTTCTATCTCACCGATGTATATATATATATATATTTAACACATGCCTCCAGCGAGCCTCGAACTCAAAATCTTTTACTCCGTAATTAATGGAAAACTCACTTACCACTGGACCAAAGTCCAAGTGGCAAGTTAAAATAATATAAATTGTAACGACTAAAAATAGGTATTTAACAAACTATAAAAAAACATGAAAATTGTGAAGCTAATCTTAGTTACTTTTTTAACTAACATTGTTCGACTTTCTTAACCGCCTTGTGCTTTGGACAGACATGTTCATACTTGTCTTGAAAGCTTGCAATCTCCCCTAATTCATCAAGGCTAACAATCTCCCTGTAGAATGTTTCTCAGGCTAACAATCTCTCAAGAAAGCAGTTCTTTGTTTGACTTTAATGATCTTGTTCTTGATTATCAGAGTTGTTATATATGATTATGACATGTACTTGAGTTTTCATCATGTCTTTATCTTTGTCGATCGATGAATATGAGCATGTGGTATTGACGAAGCTGGAGTGAGGTAGTAACGCCATCGACTTATCCTGCATTTATAAGGGTTAGTAACAAACAACAGATATAGACGAATCATGTCTTTGTCATTCGTTGAATTTCGGTTATGTTAACCTTTGATTCCGTAAGGACCGTTTTACAGTATAAATATTGTACCTGTGATCAGGCAGATTCATTAAAAGAGCCTCATTGACAAGGTTTCCATTTCAAAGTGTTAGATCATCTAACGCAGATGCATTAGATTCATCGTACTTGTTCCTTCTCATTACCGGAACGCCTCAAAGCAAGTTGCCTCACTAATAGTATTATTATTAGAATGGTAAGAGTGAATCATGAAATTACTATTTCAATAATTCAGTCGTCAAGATACATATATTGGATCAAATTAGATTTTCAGTTGTCACAAGTTTGATTCATATAGAATCTCGCAAGTCACTTACCAATGTTGTTTTATGTTGACACTAGAAGGATTTTCATTCGTCGCTGTGAAATACTAAAGAGTATCACTTTGAATGTTGTGGCAAGATCACAAGGATAATGCATAAGGCTCTGTTGTTATCACTTGTATTGTTATTGATGAACAATAAGTGTTTTACATCAATTGTATCATAATGAGATTTATATTGTTGATCTCTCTTGGCTATAGACTCGATAGGTGCACTTTGATTTTAGTGATCGGATGCTAGAGCTGACTGCCACCTTTTCAATATTAACAATCTCGAAGTGAGAAAGTCAATAGATAACGTGTTAATATCCGTGACAAATGAGACAAGTATCTTTTGAGAGAAACTTGAATGGCTGGGAAGGGTTGTGCATTGCATCACTGGGTCCATGACGTCTTTCTTCAATACCAGACATCATCTTTGTGATTTTGATAGATATGTATTGACCCGGTTTCTGCCTAAAGTGTATGGAGGCCTTCTTTCTTTTCACCCTTTATCCTTACATTTATTTTTCATTCTTCAACCCCTTCAATGTTTACCAAAACGTCATTACTAACACCTTGTTGTGATTGTTCCAGTGTTAGCTCATCCCTTAGTCAACATTATTCACTTTTCTCATTCATCTCTAAAATACCTAAGGACTTCTAATGTAACTGTGGAATGTCCATGGGTAGATCCCTCTGGTTCTAGTTGGATCATATGACTTATACCTAACTTTAACCACCTTATGACTTTATCGACATCGTGAGTTAATTGGTTTTTGGGTATAATGATCGAAACCATAAAACCATTTGAAAATCAATCAAAGTGTTTGATAAAGATTAAAATATTTAACACTTTGAGAGTTTTATTATTTTGAAATGCTCTCTCTACACATGTGCATTGATATTCAAAATTGTTTGGCACATGGAGGAAAGAGTTTATTGCACTTAAACTCTTACTCTTGTAGATTACATTTTTAATCATATTTTCTCTCCCTATGTAAATAATAAATCTCTTAGTATTTTATACCAATTGATTAAAATGGCATTTTCTGAAAAGCTTGTGGGGAGAAAAATGGTTAAGCAGCATGAATGTTGGAACATTTTCCAATTGCTCCCCCTCAACAATATATGTGGGACACCACTTAATAAAAATTTGACACCACGTGTAAAATATGATATGACACCACAAATATGTTGAAGATGAGATCCAAAGATGCCTTGGTTGTAACACACATAGTATAAGTACTAGTATGCTAAACCGTTCATCAGTGGACGTTATCCGAAGATAAACGCAAGAGTATGTAAACATACTCGGAATATAGTGAACATTGGGTATTTTGTAAAAGGACATTGAAGTACCACTTAAAAATCCACTAAATATTTTAGATACATAAAATTTGACTTTTATGAGATGTATCCAACAACATTAAGAGACTTTTGGTTTTAAAATCTCTCCCTTAAAAATTGATCCACATGAAACGACATTTGTGAGAAATTGACCCACTTATAAAATCATTTGAGGAAGTGAGTGTTGAACACACAATTTTGAAAGGTACCACTTTATATGAAAGAATTTGACATTAAAAGTTCTTCTTAAAAAATAATGTTCAACAGCTTTACAAACCAGTGAAAGAAGATTTCTCTTCTTTTCTTAAAGTAAGCGCACTGAGGTGTACACTCCCCTATGACTTTTGGGTCCAGGTTGCAATATGATTTGATTACAAGCAATTCTCTTAGGCTCAAAACTTTGAATGTTTTGTGAAAATAGCTCAAGACCGAGAAAATTACTCTTCCTGTTGTTAGGATAAGTTATCTTTAAAAGATATACTTTCCTTACTTTGAAGTCCGAGTTACAGTCTGAGGTAACTGTAAGTGGTAAAAAAATTATAAATGACATGTTTTAAAGCGTTTGAACTTGCTCGAACTTCATTTACACACTCGTGTCAATGTTAATCGACATTTCTAGGTTCGTAAATGTTATTGATTCCAAAAGACATGTCAAGAAGATTCTTTTTTGAAGATTTTTGATTTTATACTTTTGTATTTTCTTTTTGAAATTTTTGATTTTGGATTTGATTTTTTAGGTTTTATATTTTTGTATATTGTTTTTTAAAAATATACACAGATTCGATGTTTGATAGATCAAGCAGATTCATTTTCCAGAACCTCCAGTTCTGTTGGAGTCAAACATCTCATACCGAGTCGTCTGGCGAGGTACGAAAACCTATCTTGTGACAGAGCTTTAGTAAACAAGTCAACTAACTAGTACTCAGTTCAAACAAAGAATAATTAAACGATACCCGTTTTAACCTCTTCCTTGATAAAGTGATTGCTAGCCTCAAAATATCGAGTCGAACAAGGAATCGCGGTCTTTACTAAGTAATTGTTGAAATAGGCTAGAAACGGGTATCGGGCTCGTTCTATGTATTCTAATATTGCAAATGTATCGGGCTTAAGCCCAAACCAAATCCCGAGCCCGGCCCACGTTAACATTATACCCGACCCATGGCAAAATCCCAACCGGCCACAAGGGTATTTAAACCCCTCTTCAAGTGTGGAGAGGGTGTTGGTTGTTCATTTTTCATTTCACTAGTAATCTAACATCCTTCCATTTTCTCTCTAGTTTCTCTCCCTAACTTCTCTCTAGAATTCTTCTAAGTAATTTGTGTTCAACATGAAGTGTAAGTGATTATCGGGTTCTTACATGTGGTATCAGATGCCTCGGGTAGATAGGTGTTTGATATATGGTGATTGAGCTTATTTCGTGGCTAAATTTTAAGCCAATAAGCCCTCGGCTAATTTTGGTTTTCTTCGGTTTTGGCTTATTTGACTTAAAGCTTTATACTTTACCATTCTACTAGTTTATAGCTTTGGTTCTTGAATTTATGGCTTATTTACTTTGCAAAATAGCTTATTTGTAGCTTATTAGGTCGCGACTTATTTGCTCTTATTTAAGGGTTTTTGCTTACTTGATTCGAAAAAGTCTTGTACTTTCCTTGTTATAACCGGTCATAGCTTATTTCCTTGGGTTTTCGTGGCTTATTTCGTAGAAAATAGCTTATTTCGTGGAAAATAGCTTATTTCGTGGCCTTTCTAGCTTATTTTTCCTAGTTTTTTTTCCTAACAGCGGTTTGGAAGAAACAATACAAATTGTTTTGTTTGTTAGTTGAATTTGAGCAAAAGAACCAAAAAATAGTACTTGCATCGGTTTGATAGTGGTCCCAAAAAATATCGTACAACGGTTTAGTTAAACCTCTACATAGCGGTTTGCTTAAACCTCTACATAGCGGTTTGATACAGGTGCAGCGGTTTATTCCTTTTTATGATTTATCTAAATGAAACTCTGCCCATTTGAAAAGTCAACAGCGGTTTGGTCAATTTTGTTCTCATAGCGGTTTTTTTTTTAAATTTGCCAGCGATTTGCCAAGTTCCCAGAGGTTTACCATTTTGCCAGCGATTTATCATTTTGATAGAGGTTTACCAATTTTGACAACGGTTTGTCATTTAGCTGAGGTTTGTCATTTGCCAGCACTTTGCCAAGTTCATAAAGGTTTACCAATTTTGACAGCGGTTTGTCGTTTGGCAAAGGTTTGTCATTTGCCAGCGGTTTACCAATTTCACAGAGGTTTACCAATTTTGACAGCAGTTTGTCGTTTGGCAGAGGTTTGCCACTATACAGTGGTTTGGCGAACACGTTTAAGAAGATTTATTCCTTTTATCGCAATCTGGGAAATAAAACTCTGTCCGTGTGATTCTAAAGCAGCGGTTTGTTGAATTGCTATCTAAGAAACATCAAACCACAATCCAATCACAACACATCTACTTAAGATCCTACAAATCATTTTCACTTCATAACAAACAATTCATTCATCATGACTACTCCAATTACAACATCCACAACAGACATTCAAATGCATAACAACATCATGGCAGCTGGTTCAATGGATCGTCCACCAATGCTTGCAACGGGAAGATATGCAAAGTGGCAATCACGTTTCTTAAGATACATTGATACAAGACCGAATGGTGATGCCATAAGGAAATGCATTCTTGAAGGTCCTTACACACCTTCTACTATCATAATTCCAGCTGTACCTGCAACAGATGATTCTCTTGAAGTTCCAGAACGAACAGCAGTTGAGACAATCTTGAATATGTCTCCTGAAAACAAAGAACATTATCAATCAAAGAAGGAAGCAATTCATTTGCTATTAACTGGAATTGGAGATGAAATCTAAGTTCATGACATGTGGATTGCTATTGAACGACTACAATAGGGTGGATCTCTTAACATTCAAGATGTCAAGACTAATTTGTTTTGGGAGTTTGGCGAATTCACTTCTAATGATGGAGAGTCAATAGAGTCATACTACTCCAGATTTTACAAGATAATGAATGAAGTGATAAGAAACAACTTGACAGTTTCTACGATGCAAGTCAATGTTTAGTTTCTTTAACAACTTCAACCAAAATGGTCAAGATTTGTGACAATTGTCAAGCAAAATCATGTCTTAGACACAGTATCATATCATAAGCTTTTTGACGTTCTAAAACAGTATCAAAAGAAAGTTAATGAAATCCGTACTGAGAGAATAGCCAAAAATGCAAACCCATTAGCAGTTGTTGCTGCTGCTCAACAATATCTAGATCCTTATTATCTAGCACCAAAATCTCACAAATCATATGCACCTCCATCAAAATAATCATCTTCCACCAGATCTAATGCATCTACCAAATACAAAGGCAAAGAGATAGCTAAACCAATCACACCTTCATCTGAGTCAGCTTCTAAAGAAGACAATGATCCAGAACAAGCTCAGAGAGATAAGGATATGCAAAAAAACTTGGCGCTCATTGCAAAGTACTTCAAAAAGATCTACAAACCTACCAACAACAACCTTAGAACGTCTTCAAACTCCAGAAACAAAAATGTGGATACTTCTCCAAGGTACAAGAATGATAATCAGACTGGGCATTTTGGGAATCAAAGGACAGCGACTGTTGCTGGGGCTAGAGAGACTGTAGGTAGTCAGGTAGTGCAGCAGGCTGGGATACAGTGTTTCAATTACAAGGAATTTGGTCATTTTGATATGGAATGCAGGAAACCAAAAAGGGAAAAAGACTACACTTATCACAAGGAAAAGATGTTGTTATGCAAACAAGCTGAGAAAGGTGTTCCATTACAAGTAGAGCAAGTTGATTGGCTACAGGACATGGATGAAGAGATAAATGAACAAGAATTAGAAGCACATTACAGCTATATGGCAAAGCTTCAAGAGGTTCCTACTGCAGACTCGGGAACTGACATTGAGCCACTGGAAAAGGTACAATATGATGCTGAATATAATGTGTTTGCCAATAAGAGACAGCATTCTGAGCAACCTAAATCCATTAGTAACACATGTGTAGTAAAAAAGGTTGATAGTAATGTCATTCCTGATTCACCGGATATGTGTAATGATGATTTTCAGACTGACCAAAATGCTGAAGAATATGATGATGAGCGTGATGCGCTTGCTAATTTAAATGCAAATTTAACACTTGATACTGAAGAGAACAAAAAGATTTTAAAGCAATTAAAGAAAGCAAATGCATCATTGACTCAAGAATTAAAAGAGTGTAAATCTAATCTTGAGGAGTCTAATACTACTCGCGATAGTTGCCTAATTGCACTTCAAAGTAAACGATTGAGCTTGAGACGTACAAGACCTTAAATGACCGTACAGTTGATTATGACAAACTTGAACGAAAGTTAAATGAAACTTTAGGACTATTAGCTCAAAAATAAATTGACATAAAAGAAGGTTTAAAACTTAAAGCCTATGAAATTTTAGTTTTCAAAGAGAAACATGATGAGTTAGTCAAACAGAGTTTTTTAACAAAGTCACATTACGAAGGTCTTGTCAAAGAAAAAACCAAGGTAATCACGGATTTGAAACTTAAGGAAGAAAAATACATTGACTAAAATGATTTCAATGGAAAAGCAATTAAAGTTTTTGAATGAAATTGTTTATAAAAGGAATCAATCTGTAGGATCCCGATCTACACTTTCACTTCATATTACACAACACGGATCGAACCAAGAAACTAGAAATAAGATAATGGTTTAGAGAGAGAGAGAAGAGAGAGAGATGAGAGAAAAAGAGAAAAGATATTTTTAGAAATGATGAGAAGATATATGAGAAGATATTTTCTTAGTAGAAAATATCTATATATATACCCCTACACATTTAATGTGACGCGTGGGATATTTAACTAGGAAAGCAAAATAGTCTTTATGAAATTTTTAAACCAGCGTCACAGGAATATCATGATCAGTTGGCACATGCAAATGAAGTAAGAAAGAAAATGTGGAGAAAATCTTTTGTTAAATCTAAACCAAAATTTTTCAAAAACATCGGTTTCTTACCTACATCAAAATCAATTAGTAAAATTAGACAAGCTTATAATGTAATGACGAATAACATAAATCATTTTAGAGAACTTGTTGATCAAGCTTGGGAAAAACATTCTCATGATCATTTTTGTGCACCAACTGCTCATGATATGGAAATCCTAATTAAAACATGTTTGATGGCCTTTTGCCCTAAAGACACAAATGATAGTTCAATTTTGGTTCATGAACTTAAACAAGAAATGCATGCTAATTTAAAGTACGTTGAATCCCTTGAAAAAGAGATTGACGAACTTGAATCTGACAAAGCAGAATTTTCATGTATGATCTACTTCTCCAAGAGTGTATGTCTAATAATGTTTTATGTTCATATTTACATTCTTTATCTGACGTAGATGCTCACACTAAATTGTAATGCTTATATCTTCATAAAATGAAAGAATGTGAATGTCTTGCATAAAATTTTTCTAAACAAACTGAAATTGTTAGTAAATAAGTTTATAATGAGCTTTCACAAAGTATTGCTAAATTAGAAAAACACTCGATTTCTCTTAAACTTGCTTTACAACAATGTCAAGAACAAATGAAAAATGACACAGTTTGCAAAGAAAAAGCGTCAAATGTATTTCTAAAAGAACGTGAATAATATTTCGAAATACAAGATTTAAAAGCTCAATTGCAAGACAAGAACATTGCTATAAGTGAGTTAAAGAAACTCATTGAGAAATGAAAAGGAAAGTCTGTGGATACTAAGTTTGATAAACCATTGTTGTTCGACATCCAAATGCTCTTAGGATTCAAAAAAACATTTTAGGAAAAACGACTCCTTTTTCAGATCTCTTACGAGGGAAAGTTTCAAAATGACAAAATCGGTTACTAAAAACTAATGTGTTTTAGGGTTTATCAAAAACCAGTCCACTCACAAATTGCCTCAAACAAACACAAATGTGATTAAACCAAGAATGTATCAAATTAACACAAGGCCAACACAAACTAGAGCACCACAGTTGCCTCAGACTTCTAGGAATACTAATCCTCGCGTGTCTACCTCTACAGGAGTATTATCGAATGTGTTAGCAGGTACATTCTAGGAGCACTCAATGAAAGATAAGTTCGTGCCCTAACAATAGTCAAGAAAGGTTAAGAGTAGGAAGTAGAAGACACACCATAGGTTCTTGTATTTCTAATAAACAAAGTCTTTACTGCGTGTAAATGATAATTAAAATCCAGAAACTTCAAATGTTAATTCACAAAGGAAATCCTTCCAGAGGATAAAAAGAAAGCAAGAGTGGTACGTCACAAGGCATCAAGGTATACCGTGATCAACGAAACTTTATACAAAAAGTCTTTTTTGGGACCTTGGCTCCGGTGCGTCAGACCACTTCAAGCCAAGAAATACATGAAGGATCCTGCAGCATGCACTCCGGTTTTAGGTCTGTAGTTGCTAAGGCCATCCGGACAGGATATTATTGGCCAACAATGCACGCAGATGCACGAAAGCTAATAAGAGAGTGTAATGATTGCCAAATCCATGGCACTTAATGTAACAACTGGCAATTTTCAGAATTGTAAATGACTATTTTACCCTTTGACTTTTCGGGTCCGGCTTGACTTTTTGGCTTTTGATCTTTTATTGTCACTTAAAAACGATTACCGCGTAACCGGTAATTTTTCGGAACATAATTAAATAATAAATATGTTTATTATTACATATCTCTCATGTGCAAATTTATTTTTAACTTATTTGACTTGAAAACGAAAAGATATAAGTTATTCCTAAGTTGACTTATCAAAACGACTCGCTAAATCACGTTTTCACGACTCGGACTCTAAAGCAATTTGATGTAAAACGACATTCCGGACAACTTTTTAGTTTTGCCCGAGACCTGAAAACAAGCAGAAAATGACCGAAATACCCTCGCAAAATTTTAGAAACGAGAACAACGCGTACCGACATGATAATAATTAAATTTATATTTAATTATCACAATTTAGTTAATAAAAATATTTAATAAATTATTTAACATTTTATTCAAAAATGTTTGTTAAAAACGCGAATGTTCAAGTTAAAGTTTTATTTTACGGACAAAGCTTACCCGTGATACCCGATGACTACCCAAAAAAATAACAAACATTTAAATAAATTTTATAAAACATTTATGAAATATTAGTCGTGTAAATACTAACTTTTTGTGAAAAAATTGTTTTAAACGCAATGGTATGAATTTCGAGTCCTCGATCAATTGTTATCTAAGCCTAAACAAGACTCGGCCATAATATACAAAAAATTACAATAATGTTGCCCTTTGAATAGTTACACTCTTAAGTCTAAATAAGAGTGTTTAGATTTCGATGAAATGGTCGTGTATTATATAATTCGTTACGAAGCTCTTATTAAACGGGGACGAATAAGTCACAACACCCCGTAAATTTCAGGTCATTATTTTAAACTTCTACGTGCATTATTTTAACTTTTAAAAGTTACGTGTTAATTTAGCATTAAACCGGGAAGTTGTCCCGCGTAAAAACTAAAAAACGTTATAGGACACGTTCCGACTCCGGACTAAATTAAGTCTACTGATACTTTATTCATTTTGATCATTCTATAGTGCCACTAAAGGTGTTATCTACACGTAACGTTTTACGATTTTTTACGTGATCGCGTACGATTTTACGTTCTGGAATCTATTAGTAAGCACAGCCTTACACCATTACCATTTTGTGTATTACACCTAATAACATTATAAATTATAAATAAAACATCTTACAATGCTTATCAAACTAAAACAACGTCCACCATATCACTATATCAACAAACAAGTGAAAATTTTTGATAAATCCAAAGTCCACGTGACTAGCCTAAAACTAGCCCCACATTTTTTGTTTGATATCACACCTTAATAATCGATTCGGTCTAGGCCCATTAGCATGATCAGCCCAAAATTTTAGGATATAAATAAGCGTTTGGTTGTGCAGAAACTCCATAAGGGAGTGTTTGGTTGAGCAGGAAACACCGTAGAGGTGTGTTTGGGTGAGCAGAAAATGCATAAAGGCGTGTTTGGGTGAGCAGAAACAACCTTTGGGGTGTGTTTTGATTTATATAAATCGATTAATAAATATATCATAAGATTTTATAAATATAAAACCGGATTAAATGGTGTTTAATGGTTAAATAAATGTGTTATATATTATTTAATCTCGCCTAACTATATATATTGATCACGCGAGTAAATTGCAACACGGATTGATTGAAAAAGGATTAAGTTATATAAATTTTAAGATTGTTAATTTGTAATATTTCAATCACCGGATGAACAAACGAAAACTATACTTTTACAAATGGGATAACTATTTTAGCAAACCGTCAAGGAAACAATATACTAGATTATAAAAATATTATTTTATATTTTATAATTGTCAACTAGAAATTAACATCATAACCTTTATAAAAGCTTTAAAAACATAGTGTACATGATTTGTAACTTTAAAACGTACGTTTACTTTTATGCTAAGAACTTTTATTTATTTAAGTGGTGATTTTCTAAGACGTGTCGAATTATTTTGTTTAATCATTTACTCACGTTTCTTAAATAATATTTGCAAGGTATTATATACTTCAAATTATTCATTTGATTGTTTGTCTAATTATATAATTCACCATATGAATTATATAATTGCTTATTTTTCATATGTAATATATACGGGATATATTACATACTCTGCTATATGATTCACCCTATGAATTATATATGCTTTTTGATTTATTTATTTAACCAACCACCAAACTATTACAACTTTAAATCTAAATCTTTTATCAACGTGTTACGTTGATGTACTTATTCATCGGGAAACCCAAGTATATCATCCTAGGCTAGTAGGATATAACCGTTAAGGTAAACCGCAACTTCTTGGTCGAGCCGTTCCAGTTTCCGTTTTGTCTGGCGCTTAATATGCGCATCCCCGCCAATCGTTCTACAACATCGATGTGAGTTTATAGCCCCTCTTTTACTTGTTTTACAATGCTTTACAAATCTCGGGGGAGAATACATGCTCATTACAACTTGTTTACATACTCATACTTATACTCATTTATAAACTTGGTTACTTGGTTTATATAACACTCTTTCTACTTAGGAATTTAAGTATTTAAAGCTGTTTATGAATACAATGGTTACTTCTTCATTGGACACAAGTATTTTCGGTTATCATCCCCTGTTTACGTGTTGCCTAAGTAGCGATTAGACCACTCAATGCCAGAACTATCATGAACTGTTAATTTCTTGACCGGAGGACCGGTTGAGGGAGCGCGAATGTTATAAATAGATCTATTGGGACTAATTATCCCTATCCGGGTGAGTAGCGCTCACTGTGCCGGTTCACCGGACAACATATATATACCATGTCGAATCTCATTTGGTGTCTTGGTCAGACACCGGTAGGGCAAAATACATTTGGCATATTATATGCTACATAAATTAGCTTCGGTGTCATGAGCTTAGCGCAACAGTAGATACATTTTGTGTGATACTGTATCTGTTATAGTAGTCACATACATTTTGGAAATCTTGTGGTCCACACTTCTTTGTTGAACATTACTGATTACTAAACATTTTTCATTATACTGTGGTGAAGCAGTAGACACCATACTTTTTCGGTTCTACATTTACACTTACATTTGTGACGACTATTATAGGAATTGGATTGGTCATGCATACTTTATAAATATTTGGATTTCAACATTTACATTTATTCTTACAAAACTCTATGAACTCACCAACTTTATGTTGACCTTTTTAAGCATGTTTTTCTCAGGTGAATTAGATGCTTGGATTATCTGATGTGCATTGGAGTCTAAATTTGACAAGATTTCATACATGGATTTCTACAAACAAATCTCGTTGTGCTACTTTCAAGATTTTCATTGTGATGCAATTATGGGACAAATGTTATATCAATTTTAAGAAAATCAACAAGATTACTTTTCAAACGACACATTATAGGCCGTTCTCTTGTATCTTGTGTTGTTGTATTATGAAGTAACACTCCCGGACATATTTCCGCTGTGAAACATTTTTGGGGGTGTTACAACAGTCATTTAAAGTCTTGTACATCTTGAGCTCAGTCTGTTTATTTTGAAGTGCAATTAGGCAGCTATCCCGAGTACTATTCGACTCCCCTGGAGTACTATTAGTGTCCTCAAGAGTAAATTTGTACTCTTTTAATTCTTGAGTTAGTGATGCATTTACTTTCTTTAATTTCTTTCTAATCTTTTTGTTTTCATCAATAGTAAGTTTTAAATTTGCAATTAAAGTAGCAAGCGCAACACGCTCATCATCACATTCTTCAACATTTTGGTCAGTCTGAATATCATTATCACACATATCCGGTGAATCAAGAATGACATTACTATCAACCGTTTCCACTACACATGTGTTATTAATGGATTTAGGTTGCTCAGAATGTTGTCTCTCATTGGCAAACACATTATATTCAACATCATAGTATACCTTTTTCTAATGGCTGAGAATCAGTTCCTGATTCTGCAGTGGGAACCTCTTGAATCTTTGCCATATAGTTGTAATGTGCTTCCAATTCTTGTTCATCTATCTCTTCATCCGTGTCCTCTAGCCAGTCAGCTTGCTCTGCTTATAATGGAACTCCTTTCTCAGCTTGTTTGCACAGCAACATCTTTTCCTTATGATAAGTGTAGTCTTTTACCTTTTTTTGTTTCTTGCATTCCTTAGCAAAATGACCAAATTCCTTGCATTTGAAACACTGTATCCCGGTCTATTGCACTACCTGACTGCCTACAATCTCCCTAGCCCCAGCAACAGTTATTGTCCTCTGATTCCCAAACTGCCTAGTCTGATTATCATTCTTGTACCTTGGAAAAGTATCCACATTCTTGTTTCTAGAGTTTGAAGAAGTTATGAGGTTGTTGTTGGTAGGTTTGTAGATCTTTTTGAAGTACTTTGTAATGAGTTCCAAGTTTTTCTGCATATCCTTATCTCTCTGAGCTTATTCTAGATCAATGTCTTCTTCAGAAGCTGACTCAGATAGAGGTGTGATTGGTTTGGATATCTCTTTGCCTTTTGTTGGGTTCAGTTCCTGAGCCCTTCAGTCTTTTAGTAGATTTAAACATAAAATCCCTTAATTATTACTCCAGCTGAAGTCTTTCAGCTTGAGTCGTTGAAGGTTCTTCAGCGTCCGCTCCTCGGGTCCTTAGAATATTCAGAAGTATCTTCAATTTAGTTCATGCAGCGGTATAGAAACTAAAGAAGGACTCTGGAAAGAGCTTTAGTTCAGCTTGGTTGACAATTCCAAGCTGAGCGTAGTCTATCTCCTTAACAGAAGTTGAAACATGTTTTATTCACTTCTAGAAGGTTTACAAGGCGGGAAAAAGATTGCTTTATGTCAAAAGGAATAAAGCAATCTCCTTGGGAAAGTAACTTCTAAAAGTTGGTATAGAAGTACAACAACTTTCCTCAAAGGACAGTACCTAGTACTAGAAAGCAAACGTGCATTAAATGGTAGTTCAACACCACCTATTTAATGCTTTCCACATAGTGTAGGTTAAACTTGTAAAACCAATCCCTTTGGCCTAAAAAAAGTGAAGGGATTTCTAGAGTAAAAATTTTATCTCTTCCAAATTAAAGTGATATACATTGAAAGAGATCATTTATCTCTATCTCTTAAACAACTTAATTGTAACTAGCCTGAAGCAGAAGCTTCAGTAAGTCCATAAGTATTTTTTGTTTTCTTACTCTCTAAACTTTGGTTAGAGTTTACGTTCAAAGGAGATAAAACCCCCAATTGTCATTCAACCACTTTGCTATTCTGCAAGCAAGGTGTGTCATAGATTCTTTATTTGATTCTAATAAAGTCCTATACGTTGAAAAGTAATTTTGTGTGTTTTAAACTTGTTCATTATATTCTTCATATATATTTGTTTAAAAGTCACTTTATTGCCATGGAATCAGATTAGTTTAACTTGATAAACCTTATATCAGATTCCAAGGGACCAACACCTTTGTATCTGGTAGATGCATGATATCTGGTGGAAGATGATTGTTTTGATTGTGGTGCATATGATTTGTGAGATTTTGGTGCTTGACAATAAGGGCCTGGATATTGTTGAGCAGCAACAACAAGTGCTAATAGGTTTGCATTCTTGGCTATTCTCTCGGCACGAATTTAATTAACTTCCTTTTGATACTGTTTCAGAATGTTAAAGAGCTTGTGATATGATACTGTGTCCAAGTCATGATTTTGCTTGACAATTGTCACAAATCTTGACCATTCTGGTTGAAGTTGTTGAAGAAACTGAACATTGACTTTCATCGTAGCAACTGTCAAGTTGTTTCTTATCATTTCATTCATCATCTTGTAAAATCTGGAGTAGTATGACTCCATTATCTCTTCATTATGAGAAGTGAATCTGCCAAACTCCCAAAACAAATTAGTCTTGACATCTTGAATGTTAAGAGATTCACCCTGTTGTAGTCTTTCAGTAGCTATCCACATATCATGAGCTGTCTTGGAAGCATCAATAGTTGAGTAGATTTCATCCCCAATTCTAGTCAATAGCAAATGAATTGCTTCCTTTTCAGACTGATAATGAGCTTCGTTTTCAAGAGACATATTTAAGAGTGTCTCAACTGCTGTTCATTCTAGAACTTCTAAAGAATCATCTGTTGCAGGTACAACTGGAATTAGGATAGTATAAGGTATGTAAGGACCTTGTAGAATGTATTTCCTCAGGGCATCACCGTCGAGTCTTGTGTCAATGTATCTCAAGAAACGTGATTGCCAATAGAGTATATCTTCCGGTTGCAAAGCATAAGTGGACGCTCCCTTGCAGAACAACTGCCATGAGGTTGTTAATGCAGTTTGACGTCTGTTGTAATGTTGTGATTCGGAGTTGTTTATGATAAATTGCTTTGTTTGTTATGAATTGAAAATGATTTTGTAAGATGTTAAGCAGTTAAAGTGATTGAAGTTGTGGTTAAATGAATTCAATTAACATTCACGGGATTTTACAAATCTACGACTTAAACCGAGAAAAAAATAATCTTTTACAGGATTTTACTAAATCAAGAAGAAATCGTAAAGAATGATTGGTTTATTGTTTTGGTTTGTTGATGTAGAATTAGTTGTCTTTTAAGTCCAAATAAGTAGTTACAATAACTGTCCAATAAGTCTTTTAATCGAAATTGGCTTGTGTCGAAATTGAGATTTAACCAAATTTGATTGGACCGAAAATAGTTTTCGGTGATTCACTTTCTGTGACACATTTCGCAAGATTAGAAATGACACATTTTGCAAGAAATTTGAAGAACACACACAGCAAGATTTGAGTACACAATAAGCAAGAACTAGAAATACATAATCCGCAAGAATTTAAAAGACACAAACCGTAAGAATCCTTGCAATGCACAAACAGCAAGATCTCTTATGAAACACAAACCGTAAGAATCTTATGAAACACAAACCGCAAGAATCTTATGAAACATAAACCGCACGAGCTTAAACTACACAAACCGCAAGATCTAGAAAAAAAATGCATAGTGGCCTTTTCGTGTCCAATCGTCATAAAACCCACAATAATTTCGTATACCTGTATTAAACACAAACCGCAAGCCTTAAAACTGCACAAACCACAAGAATGGTAAACTACACAAATCGCAAGATTCAGTAACATAAACTGCAAGGATGAAACTTTTGACACAAACACCGCAAACATCAAAAACAAATCCAGAATTTTGATGTTCAAAAACGATGTTTGAGGATCAAATAAGGTTCTAATAAGCACAAATATCATAGAAGTACAGCTTGATCATCAAAAACAACAACAAATAAGATCGAAATGATCCAAAAAGTACCAAAACTTTCGATTTCAAAAACTTTATAAAAGCTTCACTTTTAATCCATGAAAAATAGTTTTGTATGCAAGAAACGACTGAAAAGATTGTTCAAATTAAGGAAAGATTGAAGACGGCTAGGAGTCGCCAGAAAAGCTATGCTGATAAGAGGCGTAAACCTCTTGAATTCCAAGTTGGAGACCGAGTGTTACTTAAGGTATCTCCATGGAAGGGAGTGGTACGATTTGGTAAGAAAGGAAAGCTAGCACCACGATATGTGGGACCATTTGAAATCGTGGAGCGTGTTGGACCGGTGGCTTATCGGCTGAAGTTACCCCAGGAGCTAAGCTGTGTCCACGACACGTTTCATGTGTCGAACCTCAAGAAATGCTTGGCTGAGCCAGATGTTCAGGTGCCTTTGGATGAGATCGAGATTGATGAAAATCTACGTTTTGTTGAAGAACCTATTGAGATCGTGGAACGAGATGTGAAAAAGCTAAAGCGAAGAAGAATTCCATTAGTCAAAGTTCGTTGGAACTCTCGGCAAGGAGCTGAGTATACCTGGGAACATGAAGACCAATTCCGGATGAAATATCCGCATCTTTTCTCCGAACCCGTACTTTCCTCAAGTGCCGCAACTTGAGCCTTGAGGACAAGGCTCTTCTAACCGGAGGAGACTGTAACATTCCGTATTTTCAGGTCATTTACGACGTCATCTATTTTACTAATTATTTTTTTTCTCGTACGCGTTTACTTTTAATTCTTATTATATAGTAAAATCGCGTAAACTAAAAATCAACAATTAACGTAAACGGACACCAAACGAATTAAAGTTTTCGTCAAGCAAGCAATATATTATTTTTACGAAAGTAATAATCAACTTTTTATATTTTATTTTTATTGGTTGCGTAAAACGTTTACGTTTCGCAATTAAATACATTTAGGCATACCCGGAAGCACCAAAACTTTTCTACGCTTCAACAAATACCCACATTTATACCCAATACCTAAAAATAACAAAATATCTTACACATATGCATGTATAAACCGGATTTGGTGTACACATCAAGAAATATCACAAAAAAATCTCAACTTGGTCTTTTGTACATCACTTGTCATTAAACCTTATGACTTTTGCAAGCAAAGCCCATACCTAGACCAAGACTTTCACTAGGAAAAATGACCAACTCTTCCTTGTTTTCCTCATCATGTCTTTTATGAACCTAGTCCTTATTACATCTAGCTACAAGAAGTATATAAGGAAAGTAACTAGCAACTAGAACACACACATCTCATTTGTATAAGTGTAAAACACAAAATCTCTCCCTTTTTCTTCTTTGAAGCCCACGGCTCAAAAACCCCCAATATAACAATCCATAGCTTGATTTTCTAAGACCATACAAGCACTCATACATCCTTCCTATGATAACCTAAGGTGTTTGCAAGGGTTGGCTAAAGGTTTACAAGTATCTAAGCAAGAAAAGCAAGATTAGGGTTTTGGCTTGAATTAGGGTTTTCAAGAGTTGCAAGCTAGGGTTTTATTGCTAAACAAGTGTGTAGATCTTGTTGTTCATCACCACACATCATATTAAGGTTACCTAAAACCCTTTATGTCTTTACATTTATCATTTTATGTGTATATAAGTTCTATGTAGTGAAATCACCATTAGGATGCTTTTAATCATGTAAAACATATTTTTACTTGTGATTATGGATTTGTACACTTTTACATATGGTATGTTGTTGGTTATATCATGTTAAGATGGATGTATAAGTGTTGTACCATGTTGTTATATGTATAAAAAGTGTATATACAATATTAGGGTTTCTAAAGTTTACTTAATAAGTTACAAGTGAAAGTATTGCAATGACTTGTGCTCTTGATACTATGGACTCTTGGACACTATATGGACCTTATTATATGTAAGACATATGCTATATATGGTTATAAAGGACTTGTGGTAAATAACTAAGTTGAAAAGTACCTAAAACAAGTTATATAAATAAGTATATCTCTTGATTACAAAGGGACTGTTTTGGTTCGACTTTTCACACAGCCCTATTATGTTTTATAAAGATAGAACACCTTGTGACAATTCCGAGCATATAAGGAACTTGAAAAACTGATCTATAACGAAAAAGATACGGCAAATATACGTTTACGGATTTATAAAATAATTTTTATAAAAACTTGTTATAAAAAGTATACAAACAGGAGGTTTAGTATTTTTAACATATTGTACACATTTTTAGGATTCCAAAATGATAAGAATCGTAATTTTACAATTAATAACGAAGAAGTTATGAATTTTGCGAGTTTATATACTTCAAAGGTATAAAAATACTATTATAAAACTATTTTTATAAAAGTTACTTTTTATCTCAGGAATATTTATGTTTGTAAACCTCATAAATAAATAGAGATTTCAATTACGAGAACGTGCTTAAAAGAATCACTAAAAACGGAGCTAAAACGAATAAAATACGGCGTTTACGATAATTAAAGTTTATAAAAGTAATTTTATAAACTATGAACAGTAAAAATTACTATTCATCAGCAGACCCAAAATTATAAAATGTGATAATTTTGATACTCCTATTAATTACAAAGACGTGCTCGAAGGAATCACTAAAATCGGGTTTAAAACGAATAAGTTATTACATTTACGGGTTTTTACGATTACTAAATTTATATAAATAAATTTATAACTGATATGAACAGTAAAATTACTGTTCATCAGTGGACGCAAAACCTAAAAATGTCATATTTTGATTCATCGTCTTAATATGAAAGCGTGGACGTAAGGAACATACCAAACGGACTTGAAACGTGCATTTTACGCCGTTTTTACTAAGGGTTTATTTATAAACGTTTTAACTTTATAAATATATTTTTACAAACGCGATTAGATGGTGATGTAGCTATATAGAATTATATATGGTAGTAGTTATTTGAAATGCGTAGTGCTTATACGACCTATGTTTGATTAGGTTGCTTTTGGTTGTTACCGTGACACATTGTTTGTGAATTATTTGATATACGAAACTCAAGGTGAGTTCATAGCCCCATGTTTTAAATGATTTTGATTTATAAGTTATTGGGGTGAGAAACATGCGATGTTTTATACTTTGGACACAAGTGGTAAATTTTATATTATGATTATGTGTTGCCTAAGTGGCGATAACCCAATTTGAGCCCATTATCATGAATTGGTTAATTACCTGGAGGGTAAGCGCGAATGTTATGAATAGATCTATTTGGGATTGACATCCCCGTTCGGGTGAGTCATGCTCACTTTGCCGGTATGCCGGATAATGAACGTATACCATGTCGGACTGGGGATGTTACGGATTAGAACATCCATACAGGCATTGTGGGTAATTTTACATTGCAATATATTGTCGAGCTTCAGTGTCATGAGCTTAGGGCGAACGTAATTGCATTTATGTGATGTCTGCATCTGTTGCATTATCATACAAGTGGGTGATCTTGTGGTCCTGCAATATACGATTTATTAAACCTATGAATTCACCAATATTATTGTTGACGTTTTAAAGAAATGTTTTTCAGGAGGTCAATAGGCACGAGGTGCTGGGATACATTGGTGATTATATGTTTTGGGATATCATGCTAAAGATTTAGTTGCATATGTTTTTGGGGAAATGTGTTATGAACTATTATCTTTGTACTATTAATATCGAACAAGTTAAGCTTCGGGCTTTTTGCAAAAGATATTTGCTAAAATCCAATGTATCCATTTTTACGACTTTTAATGGTCGTTCTATATATATCTTGTGTTGTTGATCTATAAAGTAACACGCCCCCTGACTCATATTCCGCTGTAAGCCATTTTAGGGGTGTTACAGTAAAACCTCCATACCATTAGACCAGAGGCCCGTTGGTAATAGTGTTAGCATCTTAACTTATATTTAACGGTGATTTCATTTTTGAGCATGGTTTGGGACGAGTGAAAAGTCGGGGACAATGAATTTATCCTTTTTTGGGCATTTTAGGATTGAAATGCATCTTATTCTGTGACCCTAAAGTTATGAAAATAACGAAAGTCCTAACATTCTAGTTAGTTGCTAAAAAGAAAAAAAAGTATAAAAAAATGAGAAAAAGAAAAAAAATATACAAAAATATGTGTGGGAATAAGTGTGAATATTTAAAAATGGTCAAAACGGGGCTTTTCAAAACTTATGAGTCTTTAATTCCCTTTGATGAACACTTAGCTACTTTTCGAGGCAATTAGTCGAGGGGGATTGAGATTCTTGGTTTTCTAAGTGTTTACTTATAGCATTGCGTGAGGACACGGCAATATCTTAGTATGGGGGATTTTGGTATGTGCTTAATTACACATACCTTTTGCCTATAAAAACGTGCCTAAAATGACCAAAATATACCAAAAATACATTGTATTTGTGTGTTTTGTGATTTATGTTGTGCAGGTAACGGATATTCACTAAAGGACAAAAATCAAGCCAAAACGGACAAAACCGAGCACGGAATGGAAAGAGCGTGAAAAAGTCAAAAGTCAAAAGTCAAAGTCAAAAGTCAACAAGTCAAAGACGAAGCCGAATCCGAAGAAATCTTAAATGGGCCAACATGTACCCATCTAATGGGCCGGGTCAACCCATTAAAGTATATAAAGACCACTTTATAAGTTTAAATGGCCCAATGCCATTTAACTTATACAAAAACCCAAAACCTTAAACCGGCCCAAACAAAAGCCCAAAGCATACAACCCTTTCACCCTTACACCGTTAGTCCTCAAGGACTAACATTGTTAGTCCAAAAGGACTAACTGTGCAAATGCTTAACAGAAACAGGGCAAACGCCCGTTAAACCAAAACAAACACACCTATTTTCCGCCAAAACCGATTAACACTATTTATCTTCCCCAAAATGGGTTACCCTGCAACCCCAGACAAAAACGTCCCTCTCCCACCTTAACCCCACTTCATGAGATCAACAGATCTTGGAGAACACTCAAATTTAAAGGCTAGGGTTGTTATTGTCCTTACTCAAACAAGATGCAAGCTGCCCTTTCTCACTCATAAAAGATAAACACATACTTGACGAACTCAGACTAATTTTCTTTTATAAATAGGATCTCATTGTAGCCTTGAAAGGCATCTAGTTTTTAGTTTTTAATTTTCAGCTTATATTAGTTTAATTTAGCTTATTGTACTTTCTTTTTTTAACCTTGTACTCAGATTTTAAGTTTAATGAAATTCATGTGTTTATGAAAATTCTGTTTTTAAGTTAGTACTTTGTGTTTTAAAAACGTTTTATAAGCTCACAAAAGCTCTTTTTAACTCATACTTAAGTTGTTAACTTAAGTACTATAAGTTTTTCCATAACTTATAGTTTTTAAGTCATTTACCAAAAATCACTCAAGAAAAGCTAAAAATGGATGATCAAACCTGGATGGGCTTATGGGTTTCACTAGCTTGTCTTTGACAAGCTAGAGCTTATAGATTAGCTTATTGTAAGCTTATTTGCCCTGTTTTGAGCAAGGGCTTTTGTAAGTTCTTTATTTTCAAGTTATCTTAAAGACTGCATATTGCTTATTTTTATTGCGTATTTCTCGTTTATTTTGCTTAGTAATTGCGTATATTGTGTCTCACTTGGTTGTGCTTACTAGTTGTAGTTTTCAGTTTATATGTCCTTGTTCATATTTTTCATTAAAAACTGCCTAATTTAGCCTTAATGTTGCTTAAATCTGTTAGCTTATTTATAAGTGCTTATTCCTATGTTCTTAATGCTTACTAGTGCTTAATATAGCTTGTTGGATATCTGTTTTTCATAATCTTAGCTTAAATCAGTTTAAACTAGCTTTAAAATTGATTTTGAAAACTTAAAGGAGTGTTTGGGATAATAGCCAAAATGAGTCATATTGACTTGTAAAACGTGTTTTGGGTCATTAGAGCTAACTTCAAAAATTTACAGCTTTGTCTTTATTCAAGTTTAAAAAGTTTTTAAAGATTAAAATCAAGTTTTAAGGAGTTTTGTATATGTACTTTGAATCTGTGGTGTTTTAAGCTTTTTAATTTAGCTTATTTGCTTAGGTTTTGATTAGGAGCTTATAAGTGTTGTTTTCTCACTTGTTTTAGAGTCTAAATGCAGTAGAATTTAGTAAGTTTAAGTAGGAATTTGTCATTTGAGTTTTGAGTTAAAACTGTCAAAGTTTTCAAGTGTAATTTCAAAGTTTAAAAAGCCATTTTTAATCTCAAAATTTAGGTCAGTTAATGTTAGATTTAGGATTTAAAGCTCATAGCATAAGCTCTTTGGTGTATAAGCTTTATCTGTTTCAGCTTATTTTGTAGTCTAACCTTATTTTACTAGCTTAAAATTAGGTATGAACTTTGCCTTTTGTCTTTTCAAAAACTAAAAGAAATCAGTAGCTACTGAGAGTAATAGCCTCTTTCATAAGCCTTCTAAACAGCTTATTTGAATTTCAAAATGTTTTCTGATTGATGATTTAGATTGCTTATTGTATAAGCTTTTTAGTGCTATAAGTCAAAAATCCATAAGGATCCACTTTCTAGCTTAAAAATAATCTAGAAAGTGCCCTTGTGGGCTGTTTTAGTAGTTTTTGGCCATAGTTGCGTATTTGCTTTTCTGAGCTTATTGGCTTATTGGATTTGCTTTAGTTGTGTTCAAATTTGCTTATTATGATAGGTTTAAGTGTTGTTAGCTTATTTAGTTTAGATTAGAGCTTATTTAAGCTTATTAACACTTTTAGTTTAGGATTTTAAGTATAAAAGTTTGTTAAATGAATCTGTCAGTTTAAGCTTAGTTTAGCTCATTTTATTTGCTTATTTTTGTTCCATAGTGCTCTGAGCTCATGGCTTATTGGATTTTCTTATCTTTTGTTTAATCTTGCTTATTAGGATAGGTTTAAGGTTTTGTTAGCTTATTTAGCCTAAGGTAGAGCTTATTCAAGCTTATTAGCCTTTTCAGTTTAGAATTTTAAGTTTAAGATCCTTGTAAGTGAATCTGTCATTTTAAGCTTAGTTTAGCTCATTTTGTTAGCTTATTTTTGATTCTTAGTGCTTATTTAGTTTAGCCTTTAGACTGTTTTTGCTTAATTTCTTTTTCTTTTTGCTTATCAAGTTTAAAAATGCTTAACAGTTAGTCCTTTAAGTCTTAGCTTAAAATAACCAAATCTGTTGCTTTTAAGTGCTTATTTCCAGCTTATTTTAGGTGTTTATAAAAGTCATTTCACAAAAAGTCCTTATTTTTAGCTTATCTAAAAAGTTGTTTCAAACTTTTTTCAAAATAAAAATACATGGGAAATTGGGAAGTCATGGGTGAGCAGGGCTCGAACCCGTGACCTCCACAACCTCTACCAAGCATTTTAACACCACCACACACAACCATCTGCCCTTGGGTCTTTCACCTGTTATACTTCTCCACATTTAATTTATAACCCCTTTTAACCAGTTTTAGCTTTAAGCCCCTTTTTGCTTATTAACAGCTTATTGAGATAAGCTGTTGGCCCCGTTTTATTTTTCATAGGATTAGCCTTCTTCAAAGTACTTTTCGTAATTTTTTTAGATTTTTTATAATTAGTTTAGTATTTTTAATATTTTTGTTTTTAATTCATAATAAATTAAATAAAAGTCAAAAAAATATAATTCTTTTTTAGAAAATTTTCTTTTATCATTTAGGATTTATAAAAATTAAATTTTCATTTGTAGGGTTAAAATTTTAGAATTGTTTTTTTTTAAGAATGGGTTTTGAATCCCGTTATCGTTTTTAGTGTTTTAGCCTTAATTGCTTTCGTTTTTAGTGTGCCTTTACTTGTTTTTGCATTTTAGTTATAGAAATAGAATCCAAATCATATATTGATATTCAAAACAGCAATTCATCAAACTTAATCACAATTTTTCACAAAATTCTACACATCGTCAGGAAACGACCGGGGTAATAGGTTTGTTGGGATTATTTTACTTATGTAGTATAAAGAAATTTTCTTTTATAAATAGCCTCTTGGATTTTTATTATTAAAAATTTTGGGGACTACTTATTTATATATTTTTATATATATTATATATATATATATATATTATATTTATTTAATATATATATATATATATATATATATTATTTTCCTCATCTTCTATTAGACACATACTAAGTGATAGCAAATGTGAGCATTGAGCACCATAAGAAAAATCACACACCTTTGCTAGATTTTGACAAGTCTTCGTCACACCATTGTAAGCACGAACAAGTTACCTCCAAATGTTGTAAGCCATTTGAGATATGATAAGAACACGCATCCGAAAAACTCAACTACAACATCAAATAAGCAATATTCAATTTTCTTCGTAATCACCTCTTCAATAAATCCAAAACTAGCCATAAATAATTAAGAAGAAACTGTTGTTAAAAACAGTTCTATCCGAGATCCAAATGCGTCTGTTGTCCAACATCGAACATAGCTAGCAGTATAAACAATAATCCCGAGCAGTATTAACCTCACTGCTTTTAACGCTAGCAGTCGAAACATAATAATGAGCAACTTGTTTAAACCATGTCAGTTGAAACGAAGAGTAGCAGTGCGTTGGCAGCACAAATTCTTTTGAGCCCAAATAATCGAACCATATTAAACAGCACCTTGGGCCCAATATACGAATAGTACTAATAATACAACTGGCAGTATTAACTATTCGTTGCCAGCAGTACTAATCATAAAGGAAGCAGTACTAATGAGATATATCTGCTTACATAGCTTCCAAATTAACATCACAAACACCATCTGCTTGTTCCCATGTGCATTACCTGGTCCAACATTTATAAATCCAATGCCAAACTATTAAAACTTTTTGCCCACATTATAAATTACACGGCCCAAATCAAGTAAATAGTTGGCCTAATCATTTTTCATCCCATAATAGTTCAAACATACACCACGCAGCCAGTAAGCTAGCAGTACTATTCCTATGCATAGCAACACTTTTATCCTGTCACAAAACTGTCACTAATTTCTATCTCCTTCCTCCCATATCCTTTAGCGACACATTATCTGTTACTCAACTGTCGCAAATTTGTCACATATTGAAGTACTCCTTCGATCAGCATTAATACCCTTCTTAGTTTGCGTTGGCAGCAGTAAGTGAATATAAGCAGTACTATTGTAAACAAACAGCATTAACATGTAATCGTGCCCTAAGCAGTATGAATTTTTACCCAAACCTGGTACCTCGACATCAATACCTGCTGCTTCTTAGTTTCTTGCTTAAAATGACTACCAAAACCAGCAACCTTCAAAACCTTTTAGTTTGTGCAACCGTCTTGTGTCTTCAAACTGTAATGTCTCAACCTGTTTAGTTGTTAAGACCTGTTGTAGTCGTTGATTCAAATATCCAAAATAGAAAATCGTTGAAGATCTTCTTGTGAAGTATACAACTCTAATAGGGTTTTAATCAACAAACTTCACGACCATCAGATTACAATGATTCAGCAATACACACAAGCTTTTGGGTTTTTATTAGCACTAATCGTGACCCATATATTATGAAAACCGAAACCCTAAAAGAAAAAAAACCATTGAATCTTGTAACTAAATACCATGCTTTCACCTTTACCGAATTAGGGTTTTCTTAAAAACCCTAGTTCATCGAATTTCCTGATCACCAAATTAGCTTTTCACCGAAAATCAGAAATTCGACACCCTTTATTTTCTTCAAAACAAAAACCTTATAAAACCCTAGATCAATAGCCCCGTGGCTCTGATACAAATTGATAAGATCATTTCAAGCTCAGATTAGTTAGATCTTTATATCTAGGATTGACAATAACAATGAAAACAATATGCACAGCGGAATTAAATAAAGAACATCATTATTGTTAAACAAGGTTTTATATTTAAACATTTCCCTCTTACCCCAAACACAATCTTAGGGCTACACCAACTAACTATCTAACTATGGTGTACACACACACACCTTTTACTATTTGACTCCTATTAGTTGACTCTGCTATATATAAAACCTATGTCTATGATCTCTTTATATAGGGAGAGATCAAGACTTACATAAGAAGATAAGTATAAGACAAATAAATCATTTAAATATTAAACTTGATCTTCTGATATCTTCTATCTTCATAAGGAGATCTTCCATAATCTTTATCTTTTGATATCTTTGACTAAATCTTCAATAATTCTCCATCTGCTTGTAGAATTCTTTAATGATGATTTTTGTCCTTTTTTTCATTCTTTTATTTATTTTTTCTCATCAAATCTAGAATCCCAACACTTAGCCACACACTAGTATTTGCACAAAAGTTTAACTTAACCCTCTTATCAAGAAAAATTATTTGTGCATTATATCTAGTTACTATTTTATATGCTCTTCACTCTTTTGGTCTTCAATTCATATATGATTATATGCCAAAATTATGTGAAATAGTTTTACATATGTAGAATGTTGAATGTTTAATTGCTATGTGCTAAAAAATCTTAATTGCCATAAAAGGATGGACTTGCTGCAAATTAACCACCAAAACAGAAACCCTCACAAATTTTTTTGAGAAAAATCGATTTTTAGGAAATTTGAGAAATAGCAGCAGGCGACCCCCTTAATTTATAAAGGGTGGTCCCCTTATATTTAAGGGGACCGACCCCTAATTAAGGGGACCGACCTAGTAGATCACGGGTAAAACAGTTTTTTTCATCCCTTTTTGACCAAATACCCCCTAGACTTAGCTACTGTTTCCCT
>BQNB010041212.1:32067-46913 GCA_026074375.1 Tanacetum coccineum
ATAGTAAATTAGTCCCCAACTATCCTATGTGATTTGCCTAATGTCAACAATCTCACTACTTGACATTAGACATTTATTAGTAGTATGATCAACCCCTATACAACTGAGAAGGATACCAAACCTTCTCGATCAACCTAATAGATTACCTTTTGGCAATTTCATGTACTTCTTAGTTTACTAAGTATTAAGCTTTCCTATACACTACCAAAATGCAAGGATTATTTGGAAAACAAATAAGATATCCATAAAGAATGATAATTAAACGAAAGAAATCAAATCATATTGTTAATTAAATCATAACTAGGTTAACACATGAAGTTGTTAGCCCAAAAGAGTATCAATTACAACAGAATAAATAAATATATTAATGAATGAATTAAACATGGTGGATATAATTACAATATCTCCATTTATCTTTGTTGTTGATTGATGGTGGATTCTTCATTGAAAAGCAACTTATTGTGGCTAGAAAACATCCTTAATTGAAACCCTAGACATCCTTGGTCTTTTGTGTGGAATGATGTCTGTGTTGTAACTGAATTAGGGTTTGTATTTATAGATTTTTCTAGGATCGACTTCAATACAGCGTATGCATAAGTGATGACCTATGCCCTAAGTACTCCTAGGCTTGCATTCTTCCAAAGGTTAAGTCTTTGTTATGGCGTATGTCTAGGTATATAACTACGTCGTATATCTTTCCGATCCATGATAGTGAACAACTCTTCATTACTACGGCGTAAACAATACGATCTTGTTACGTAGTATTGGTCTTCATGCATAAAACTTCACTAAGTCTTAATAATCATTACGATGTAAGTCATGTGGTATGACTACGTTATAAACACTTCTGGTTGGTGTTTGATAACATCATATATTTAATACTTTTTCATATCAAATTCCTGCGTTTATTGCCTTGCTTTATATCATTTTTATATGAATTCGATACTTAATTTATTTATTTTATGAATTCAGGTAATTAGAGGCATTGGAACAGAAAATGGCGAGAAATGGCCAAAAATAGTACCAATACTAATTTATTTAGTAGAGGTACTAAATTTGATGGATGGCTACTAAATTTCTCCAGGATACGACTACGAACCATAATGAAGAATAGTATCACTACTATATTACTTAGTAGAGGTACTATATTTTTAATAATTAAATATGTCAAATGTGGAAGCTTAGAAGACATTACGGCGTAACGTCTCGCAAGAGTTACTTCGTAATCAATTATTTATTATGAAGATTTGGTGCTGACGAGGCATTACGGCGTAACGTCCCGCAGGAGTTACGCCGTAATCAATTATTGGAAAAGATTATATTGCTGACTAAGGGTTATGGCGTAACCGGGTGATTTAATTACGTCGTAACATATTTTTACACTATAATATGGAATGCTTCATAAGAAGGTTTACGGTGTAACATGGTCGATGTCGTTACGCCGTAATGATGACTCGGACCAGGGACTAAAGTTTCACATAATTTACAAAGTTTCAATAATAAGTTGCAAAGTTTCTTGAAAGATGAGGAACTATTAATGCCAAGACTCCAAACTACATATGTAGTATAAATATGGGATGATTAGAACATATCAAATCATTCCTATCTAGTGGTTTAGCCGAAAATTAGAAAAGGAAGAAAAAGAGTGAGAGCAGCCTAGCTGCTAGCTTGGTGTAGGGCAACCCTTCAGGGTTTGCTATGGTGTTTGACTAGGAGATCGAGAGCATTAATTCAGCACAGTTTGTAATCATACTTTATTTTATTTTGGTCAATTTAATTTAATTATTATTTTGATTGAGCAGATCTTACGGTTTAATTTATTGTTGCTATGGAAACCCTCACGAGACTTCACTCGTCCACTTGGACCTCCAGGTGGTTTAAAAGGCTTGTTGCATACGCCAAATGAAACTGTGATTCCAACAAAAGTGAGTTATGTTTTGTATAGTTTTGTATATTCTGTGCTATGATGCTTTCTATCTAGGTTTATGCTTTTGGTATTAGTCTTTCCTGCAACTATACAGGTAATGCACAGGATGAGGTGCCAGGATACTAATCAAGCTACAAGGAAGCATCTCAAACTGGTCTAGTCGGACATTATACAGGGTGTTAACGAAGTGCCTATGATGATGGATGTTGTTCGAGGAAGTATACTTGGAGCATGGCTTAGTACATGTTGTCTCTTCATCATATTGAGCAAATCCAAGGGAGTAATCCGTTCCATTTCTAACCCTTCCTATTTCAATTTTATATACTTAAGTTTGACTCAAATGGGGGGAAGGGATTAGGAATAAACACCCATTTGATTATACTTGCCTTTATTTTTCTAGTTTATTTTGAAATATGTTTCATCAATAAAATTTTGACATGTTTTTCATTACGTAACTAGTTAAAACTTTACTGAGCACACATACCTTATAATTCAATTGTGTGAGGATAAGCCTTTCCATTTCCCCTTATACATAAATCCAATAAAAATAAGTGTGTCGGTGGCTGTAGTAGACTTTAGAACTTGGCCTGGTATATCTTTTCGCGACCACCATAATGAGCATTGCACCTAGTGTAATCGGTATAGTTGTAATAAAAGGCAAATTTTAGGATTATCCCCAAATAGCCCATAATGTTTTGTGTATATTGACTTTTCATACAGATTAGTCAATCCTCCTGTAAAACCCTTTGTTGCACTCATCTTTAGTGCAAGATACCCCTAGTACAACCTGTTGAGCCTTCCTTTTTATTTTGTAACCCAATATGTTGTTTCGTTACACCTATTGCCTAGCCTACCCTGTAGTTTCTTAGTCCATGATCGGGGAGTTGCTGGTTAATTCTGGTTTTACTGGTAAAAGTCGCGGGTTAGGATAGAGGGTATTTGAAGAAAAGATGTGTTTTGAAGATAGTTAATCTCAAGTGGGGGGATGCTCATGTATATATGTGTATGTATCATGATTAATTTGTATCCTTGTCTTGCATTAAAAAAACGAATAAATAGAATAAAGAGGATGCAAGAAAGTGTAGTTTGTTACAGCTGATCATCATTATAAATTAGCTCTTATGTCGTATTATGGCAGTATTTCCTACTTGTCCAGCTGGCGATGACTCCGTCTTTATAAACGGGTAGTTCTTATAAACCCGCAACATTTCTATCTCTCCTTTCTATTATAAGTCTATCTGTATAATAAGGGCATTGTACATCTCAAGTGGGAGGAAGGGAGGTAGAAATAAGGTATTTGATGAAATTTTGTGCTAATTCATCCTAAAATTTAAATTTTTTTAGCAAATAATTTTTGTTCATTGATGATGAAGGCCGAGTTAATGTGTCTTTCTTGCCAAGTTTATGGAGAGTATAAGGCATTACACTAAATTTCATATGTATTAACTCGTGTATTATGAATACCCCTTGACTTTTGACCCTCGTTTTTACCTTATGGGATTTGAATGAGACTAGTGACGGGGATATTGTGGACTTAGGAAACTATTTGTTTTGTGTTTTTATTTAACACCAATTAATGTGCACCCATACCTAATCACTAACATTTGGTTTTACTCGAATGGGGGAATTGAATGCAATCACGTATGTCTATTCCATCGTTATGGATGCGTATATGTGGTTTTGTCGCCCTTATTGGTGTAACATTTTTGGTGAAAGATTAGAAGATTCATACCCTATATCATTCTCCATCTTAACCCTTTGTTTTGCTTGAATGAGGGAGTGAGCAATCATACATATCTCATTCGTCGTTACGGATATGTATGTGTGGTTTTGTCGCCCTTGTTGGTGTAACGCTTTTGGTAATGATTACATTTAGAGAATGATTCACCCCGTAAGCCTTTGTGTCATGTCAACCCATTTGCCTTTTTAAACAGTTGCATCTAGACTCTAGTGGTGGAGATTAGTATCCTTGTCAAGCTTATGATAGAATGCTCACCATGACTGAGCAGTTGAGTGATCACCAAAAATGAAACACATAGATTAGTGAGAGTATGAGTGTGATTCATTTTTCCTTTTCGTGAGGTGCTCGGTTTAGAATTTTCTAGCATAGGTAATTTTTAAATTCATATCTTCCTAGATAACTATGAAGATATCTTTTTGAGAATTATTTTAAAAGTTCTACTTGAGGGCAAGTAGAAGTCAAGTGGGGGGATATTTAATAACATCAAATATTTAATACTTTTTCATATCAAATTCTCGCGTTTATTACCTTGCTTTATATCATTTTTATATGAATTTGATACTTACTTTATTTATTTTGTGAATTCAGATAATTAGAGGCATTGGAACATAAAATGGCAAGAAATGGCAAAAAAAATAGTACAAATACTAATGTATTTAGTAGATGTACTAAATTTGATGGATGGCTACTAAATTTCTCCAGGATGTGACTACGAACCATAATGAAGAATGGTACCACTACTATATTACTTAGTAGAGGTACTATATTTTTAATAATTAAAGATGTCGAATGTGGAAGCTTAGAAGACATTACGACATAACGTCCCGCAGGAGTTACGCCGTAATTATTTATTTATTACGAATATTTGGTGATGACGAGGCATTACGGCGTAACATCCCGCAGGAGTTACGCCGTAATCAATTATTATGGAAAAGATTATATTGCTGACTAAGGGTTACGGCGTAACCGGGTGATTTAATTACGCCGTTACATATTTTTACACTATAATATGGAATGCTGTGTCAGAAGATTTACGGCATAACGTGGTCGATGCCGTTATGCCATAATGATGACTTGGACTAGGGACAAAAGTTTCACATAATTTACGAAGTTTCAATAATAAGTTGCAAAGTTTCTTGAAAGATGAGGGACTATTAATGCCAAGACTCCAAACTACATATGTAGTATAAATATGGGACGATTGGAACATATCACATCATTCCCATCAGGTGGTTTAACCGATTATTAGAAAAGGAAGAAAAAGAGAAAGAGTAGCCTAGCTGCTAGCTTGGTGTAAGGCAACCCTTCGGGGTTTGCCATGGCGTTCGATTAGGGGATCGAGAGCATTAATTCAGCACAGTTTGTAATCATACTTCAATTTATTTTGGTCAATTTATTTCAATTATTATTTTGATTGAGCAGATCTTGCGGTTTAATTTATTGTTACTATGATATGTGCTTTATTATTTGTTCTTGGCATTTAATTATTTAATTATCTTTTGGATTATTAAGTTATGATCTCATTATTTTATTGCTTTCTTTATTATTTTATGTAGTGCGTTTAAGTGATCATTGTGCCCTTAGTAAGTATTAAGTTGAGGGTTGTGCGAACTCTTGGTGTATCGTGACTTACGACACCAAGTGATTTCTATTCTTCCAACTGAAGGACCAATCTTCATTGGTGGGTCGACCAAGGACCCATTAACATTAATACCCAGTTAGGAGTTGTTAGATATCAAAATTCATGATCTCGGGAGGTCGGGGAAGCTCAAAATAAGAATAATCCATAATAGAGATAAAGAGAGAGAGAGAGAGAGAGAGAGAGAGTATTTTCACTATTTCCAAAACTTTATTAAAAAATAAAATGAAAGGAAAATACAAATGAGAGCTTCACTCTCGAATGTTGATTAGAGGAGAGTATTTATAGGCAAAACACAAGGACACTTTGGACTAATTACACTTTTAGTCATTGTGTTTTAACTTAAACATAAAGTAGTGTAATTTCTATATAGACACCACATTTTTAATCCTAAAAATATTTCCCCAATGTGATGGCATATGGAATTACTTACAATATATCCTACAAGTACAAATAGCTAAAGATATATGCAGTTTGCTTTGTCTTCAACATGTACTTCAGCTTATATTAGTTCTTCACTTGTAGGGAATACAATATAATCTATATAAACTGAGTTGACTTCCCCCCCCCCCCCAGTTCATACCACATGTCTTTAAGCAGTTCAACTACTTCCTCCTAAATAGACAGCCATTCAAAGCAAATATGAAACTTTGATGTAGTTAATAAATCTTCTAACTATAGTGGTTTAATCTAGCAGCAGAATTTGTAGAAGAAGAAGTAAACCACACTTAGCAGCAAATCTGACTTCTTCATTGTGGATTAGTAGCCAATTCATTCAGGGGAACATGCACATACTTCACACAAACAACTCATATAATTTAGCAACTATAACCTCCAAGTCAATTAAGTCCCGGATGTTGTATACACCAAAGTCAATTAAGTCCCGGATGTATACATTTCTTCCCCTGATTGTTGCAATCTATCGAATACTACTTATCTTCCCCCTGATTATATTCTATGACCATCAAAATAATCATAATTCAGTTATGTCTGAATATTCGATAGAAAAATTATGTGTGAAGTCGCTTCTCCTCAGGCTTATTTAATTCTAACCTCGTATTCTGTCGGCTCTTTGTAATAATTACTGATGGAGAAAATACATTATAACAAACTTGATGATGAAGTAGAATACCCCAAACTTGTGACTTTTGTCTTGTGCTATCCATGGTAAAGAACGGTGAGGAGAACTCGTGTTGCACCTTGCCGAATCTCTAAGTACTCTATACTCCTTAACCAACCAACCATCAAGTATAAGTAGTACGTCACCTCTTGACTAATTCCATAACCAAATGTGGTGATAGCTTACCTTGTGAGCCATTAAGAACCAACTTTTACGTTTATAGATCTCACACAATTAACTAGATTAGCCAAGTCTTCATCATAATCAGTTATAAGCTCGAACAAGTTATCTTAAAAAGTCATCATCCAACCAACCCTGACTTTTAAGATATGATAACTATACGCACCCGTGAAAGTCCACTTCAACTTCAAACAAATGATAACGAATTATCCCCGTAATTAATTTTTGCGGTTAAATCCCGAGACTAGCCTTTTGAACAGTTTTTGTAAATCTTTGATAAGGATCATTTTAAGCAATAAGTGATGTTTTTTGTTTTTTTGTTTTTAGCCATAATAGTCCAGCCCACTACTTCAGTCCAATCCATATATTCCAGCCCATTTAGTCTTATGTTCACAATCTGAATTAAGTCCAAACTTCCACCATTTGTTAAAAAGTATTTCAGTCTATTTAGTATAACCAACAAAAATACTCAGCCCAAAAAATAAAATCAGATGGACAGACCCGGCCTATACTCGATTTGTTACTATTCATTTATGACCCATGTATAATTTTTGGTTTGAGCCTAATATCATCATTAGCCAGCCCAAGTCCTCTTTAAATCCAAAAAGGAAATGTGATATATATCACTAGGGTTTTTGCGTAACCCTAACACACATTCATAAAATCCTTCGCCCTTAGTTACAACCTTATCACTGCATCTAAAAAACATAACGCCTCTCTCATTCTTGCATCTCCTCAAAATAAATCGTAACCTCCTACTCCATCAGACCAGATATCCCAACTTTATCGGATCACAAAGAGGATAAAACCCTCAACCACCCTTATCACTGTCCATTTTTAGTTCACACAAACCCAAGCAAGAAGACCTTGAGTTTCGGTATTAATAAGCTTTGATAAGGGTCACAAGTAAGATATGTGTTCCTTTTTATTGTTTAGGGAACGAAACAAAGAAAAGATTATAACAAAATTGTTATATGTCTTTCTTTATTTCCGGATAGTAAAAGAGAAGTTCTTGCTATTCACATATCGATGATGAGTGTTTCTCGTAGTTTTTATCTTTAAAGATATAAGAATGTATTATAAACCACGAAGAAGAAATCTGAGGTCTTTCATGCATAGGTTTTTTTCTTCAGTTTGAGTCTTTTTTATGTGTAGAGATGATGAATATGAAGTAGTCGTTAAGGTGGATGGGAAATAGGTAGTTTGTATTTGTTGATGTGATGATGGTCATGGGACAGTTTGAGTTTAGATCTGTTGTAAGTCAGTCAAAACCGAGTTGACTCGGTTACCGAAAATTAATTTCGATATTAACTCAGTGTAAAAGTAATTTCGATGTCGAAATTGTAATTCCGATAAACTGTTTGAGCTTGTTGCAATCTTTGTTACAGGTCTGTTGTGTTCTTCTTTTCATTTTTGGAAAATTGGTCGAAAATCCATTTTCGAAAGCTATTTCGGAATAAGCAGATAGATTACCGAGTTTGACCGTTGACCAAAAGTCAACATCGAGTTTTGACCAAATCTGAAACAACTTCTGAGTTTGAGTGTTTGACCAGTCAACTATCGAGTTTGAACACTTCCGAATTTGTTACTTATCGAATTTTACTTTCGAATTTGATGTTTACCAGATCCGAAAATGTGAAATCAGCAGTTAAACCACATCTTATGATCGAATCTAACCGAGTTTGTTCTTATGATAAAACCGTAAGCAGCCAAACTCGATCATATCAAACATAACAAATCTGAACATAATAAGCAGTAAATTCATAATAACTTGCTGAATAAACTGAATATGGCTGAATTTGAACCGAATAAGCTGAAACCACAACTGATCTGCTGAAGTAAACCACACGAATTGAATCTGGACAGAAATAAGCTCAAATAAGCTGAACCGAATAAGCAGAAAACATCACGAATCGCTCCTGTAGCTCTAATAACACTTGGTAGATATCAAAATTCATGATCTCGGGAGGTCGGAGAAGCTCAAAATAAGTATAAGCCATAATAGAGAGAGAGTATTTTCATAATTTCCAAAACTTTATTAAAAGATAAAATGAAAGGAAAATACAAATGGGAGCTTCACTCTCTAATGTTGTTTAGAGGGGAGCATTTATAGGTAAAACACAAGAACCCTTTGGACTAATTACACTTTTAGTCCTTGTGTTTTAACTTAAACATAAACTAGTGTAATTTCTATATAGACACCACATTTTTAATCCTAATAGGATTGCAAGCTAATATGGAGACCACCTACTTAGGATTAAGCGTATATAATAAGATAAGTGGCTTTAAGATTGCGACAATACATTGCACTAGAGATCATTGTAATTAATTGCGTTCATCCTTCCTAGTTGTCCACCACTATACCAATTCTCTTTTCGACAAGCAAGGCTTACCACCAAAACAACTCCACAATAATTTCAAACAACTCAAACACGTTTTCTTTCCTGCTTTCTTAGGTAGAATAATGAAATCAATTAGACGATTAGAGACACAAACTGTTCTTTGGGCCGACACCCGTACTTAACAATCACTACACTATACACGATAGGCTACACTGCTCTTTAGTGCGTAGGAATAGTCGAGGTAGTTAAGGTTTTATAAATGTAAAACCTGACGTAGTTTTTATTTAAAAGAAATTGTGCATCAGTGTTGAGCAGCTTCAGGTGTGACTAAGACATAGGTATAACTGATCATATACGCCGTGATTATGTCTGGTCTAACTTTTCTTCATTTTCCTACAACTTCCTCCTTATTTCCGCATCTCGTCGCTCTAATACTCAAATAAATCCTACTAATCAAATAGGATGAAATTAAGTACTAATTGTCATAAAAATAATACAAGAATTAAGAGCATATAACAAGGCTCATTGATATCGAAATATATTTACTATTTGACGTTATTAAATATCCCTCTACTTGATTTCTACTTGCCCTCAAGTAGACCTTTTAACCATTTCTAAAAAGATATCTCCTAAGTTTAACTGGAAGATATGAATTTACACCTCACGAAAAGAGGAATGAAAACACTCATACACTCATTAGTCCATGTGTTTCATTTTCGAGGCGATCACTAAATCGTACAATCATAGCATGTATTCTATCATAGGTGTGGTGAGTATATAGAGCTAAGGTCTAAATAATCCTTAAAGGCAATATTGGGTAGTTACATGTAAGGTATAGGGTTAATCATTCTTAAGAATGATATAAGTCGGGATAAGACATGGTATACACATTTAAAAATGTGTAACAATGAAAATTTTTAACAAACAAATAGTCTAAATTCCATATTCTCCCTGTCAATTGTCACTGTCCACCCATTAGTCCAAGTAGTGAGATACAAGAATCTGACCATCATATCATCCGCAAACAATGTATGAGGAAATCTTAATTATGGTTAGTGTTTATAACGTTGATATTCATGTTTACCTTTATACTTAAAATTTCATAACATTACTTAGGCGAACTAGATGTGCACTAATCCATTCTTCATAGACATACATTAGTTGGTTTTATAATAGCAAGCAACACTTATACATTCATACTGCAACCCCTTTTCAATTTTCTAGTTTTACCACACTTCCAACAAGTCATATTTGACTTCTTTCTAGGATCAGCTTTGATGTTATCGTGATGTTTACGTTTGCCCATGTTGTCATTTTACCTGGTGGAGTTGTTATATACCACCATATTAAATTATTAACAACTAAAGAACCAGCCAGTAACATTGTTACTCTTTGGCTTGTCAATTTCCTGCACCCCTATCTTTTGCAATTGGTATGCTCAACACATACACCATACTCATGCTTGCCAATAAGAAATGCATCTTCTATTGCCACCTTATAAAACCATTCCTTCAAACTTGTCTTGTTTTGCGAATTTAGCTGACATATGCTTCATGGTAGCCGCAATTGATTATCACAAAATAGTTTCTTTTTATTGTTGGTGTTTTTGATGAGTTCTCAGTTGGGTAAAGATAATCAATGTAACCACATATCAAATAGAATCGTGTAATCACTTTTCAAAAGAAACTATTTGACCCTAATGTCTTGGTATCACGAAATCTCTTTGGGATAAGACCAAATGTCATGTTCTTGATTTATACACAAAATTAAGAACCCTTTTGTTTTCAACTGTTTAGGTTTTGATGTATCTTTTCATGCAGTTATAAATCTCTATTTATAGAGATGAATATTCAACTCCGGTAGATGGAATTATGATAATTAACTAGCCTATTAATTTCTTCATAATATCCTCCATAATCGCAATAGTGTTTACACGAACAATTAATCATGGTCATTAATGTTGTAGTCATAACTGCCCTTGAATAGGTCAAAGCTGTAACAAGTTAGTTTGAATTCAGTTCCAACATGCATACTTGCTTATGAGTTTGCTCGTTGAAGAGCTTACTCCCTGAGTGTACTCATTCAGTGTAGAATACTGAATGGGATGACTCCTTGATGAAATTGTTCCTTAAGCATACTCACAGAAGAGTATAGCTCATCGAACTAGATTATCATCAAAATGATGGTTACATCATAGTGTCACTCATTATAGAGTAGATTCTAAACCATTAGCATCTTGAATTCTATTTTACCACTTTAAGAGTCAGGGTGGTTCACCTGATGGGTGTACACTCCGTACCTCCAAATCCATTACCAGGTGTGACCTGAAACCCTTAATTGCACTAAATTTCCAACAATAATAATGATGTTAAAAATATTTGAAACAATATGAGCAATTAAAAAAAATACGAGTTCCTATTTATTTATCTATTAAGGCAGTGATGACAGTTTTTTTGCACTCATCTTCTTTTGGAGAAACTCGTATCTTGGTGAAGCAGCCACATGTGGATCATGCTTGAAACAAGGGAGCGTGTTTCACACACCTTTTATATTTGATTTCCTAAGCGTCATTTTAAGTGTATATCGTTACGTTTCTTTTGTACTATTGAAAAAATGGGCCCACTATTTATAGTAGTTCGGATTCAGATCGAGAGAAAGCCAAAATCGTTGATAAAATGTGCTTTGCCAAAGAAATATAGGAAACCGGAGAGGTGGTCGTGATAGTAACTTTGGTACAAATTATTTTTCGCCACCCCCTCTTTCGGTTCTCGTCTTTCTTTGTCTTAGTGCGCTTTATCACTCATCTTGACTTATTGTGATATGAAACTCAATTATTATACCCTCTTTTCTTTTCTATTTCAAATCCTTTTTCATTACGCCCATTCCATGCTTTTTTTAACAATCAACGTTCAAATCAATACAAAGCCAATATCGGTGATAAAATATAATTAATTAAAGAAAGACTAGAAAGAAAAAGAGGATGCCGGAGAAGTCAATTTAGTGCGAATTCTTTTGTCATGTCATCTTTTCCTTCTCATCTCTCTTTGTGAGAGTCCGTTTTACCACTGATTTTGGGTTTTTGTCGATCTAAATGTTTATGGGCTGCAATATGTACGCATGAAACAATAGACTTTTGGGTTATACTTTCTAAAAAATAAAATAAAATTGGCACGTTAGAATGAAACCAACTAAAATTTTACACTTCTGATGCACATTACAAACTAGGGGTGTTGATCGGTTCGGTTATCGGGTTATTCGGTTAGTTCGGTTAAATTTTTTCGGTTAGTTCGGTTATCGGAGTTTTTTTAAAATTATGTCCCTTGCAAGATTTGAACCTGCGTCTGCTAATTCACAAAAAAACACCTTAACCAATGGACTAAGCCAGAAGTTGTGATATACAATGAAAATCAAATATGTTATGCTTTTAAAAAAATATGAGTTAAATTTGGAAAATATATTGATAATGGTACATTATTTTGAAAAGATATGAATAAACATAAAACTTAGTAATCGTTTTCTAAAAAAAACATGGTATGAAACATCACTCCTGCTTTTCTCAAAACCCTAATGATGAACGTGTTATTTTTTCAGATTGGGTGTTCATATGTTGGTTTCTTTTTTTGCAGGTTGGTCTTTATGTATATGTTTGTTTTGTTTGTATTAGGGTTTGATATTAGGGTTTGTTTTCGTTCCTTACCGAATCTAAGATTAACATAATGAATGCTTTTTTGTGGATCAGATGAGCTCATTGCCAGTGCTGTTTACATTGGCTCACCCGGAAAGGGTATTCTTGCTTCTGATGAGTCCACCGGCACCATCGGAAAGCGTTTTGATAGCATTAAGGTAAATAATGTTGAATCAAACAGGTGAGCCCTCCGTGAGCTTCTTTTCTTCTCTCCTGGTGCCCTCGACTACCTTGGTGGAATCATCCTTTTTGAGGAAACTCTATACCAGAAAACCGCTTCAGGTAACATTACATTGCATCATTATAGTCTTCAATTCACCGGGTTTACTACTTAGTAGTGTTTTATAACATTTATTTATTTGAGCAGTATATTTAGCATTTTTTTACACCTTGCATAGCTATTGCTCCTTTTGCTGATTCTTTGTGGGTGGTGCCTTCTGAACCAACAATAGAACCCTTTCGTCTTCCTAAATACAACATGAACAAACACTTGCACTTATGATAAAAACTTAAAAGACAAAAAAATAGAATGTTTGATATTAAGGTAAATCCAACTTTAAATTTCGTAGTAGTCATTATGATGTGGCTTTAATATTCAGGATATCATGTATGTTTGGTTGTATGATCTTCATACGTATGTTCTTCAACAAGGCGGTCCAATGACATGATCATTACAATAAATGGATATTCTAATAAATCCACAAAGATTCGTTTATTTGTCCTGTACTAAATGGTCTTAACATTGGGTCTTTGCTAATGACAATGTATCTGGTGTTTATCTTGGCCAGCTTGCAAAGAAGGGTGAAAAGTTTATAGATCTCCCTTATGTGGTAAAAGGAATGGACGTGTCCTTTAGTGGAATATTGAGCTACATTAAAGCTGAGGCCGAGCAAAAGCTTAAAAATAACGAGTGCACCCCTATAGATTTATGACATTCCTTGCTGGTAACTAATACATATACATGATTTAATTTTATTAAAAATATATGCATTGGTCAAGGTTCTATGTACTCAACTACTCATGTTCAATAAGGAATGACTTGTAAATAACTACCGTTTTTCAAATATGATTCTAATTTTTTGAGTCTGATCTTATGCCCGTTCCCTTTTTCTAGCTGTTTTTATATTTTACACGTTTGTCCTGTTACGAATAAAAACATAACCCGTACTGAACCCATCAATAAGTAATTGGGTAAAATTGCCGCCTCTACTCAGTCGCTTTTTGTTGGTTTTAACTTCAAAAATTATTACCAGGAAACATGATAAGTGTAAAATACACATATCCATTTATGCTTAAAATAACCCAATTAAACCCAAAACAGACCAAAAATGGCAAAAATATGCTTGTATTTGTGTTTTGTGTGTGCAGGTACGGATAAGTAAAAAATCACAAGAATACAGTCAAAATCAAGCAAACACGGACACGAGATTCAGAAGAGTACAAAAAGAAGCCAAAGAAGCCGAAGCCTCAGTCAAATCCCAGTCAAACATTGGTCAATAAAAGTCAACAAAGCCCATTTCCTCTTATTATAAAACACAAGGGCCAAAATTGCTAATTCCCAAACTGTTCTATAACTAGAAAAGGAGAAGAAAAGCACAAGGACCATTTGTGTTACAAAGCCAAAGTTCAAACGAGTTTTACCCATTTCAGTTATAAAATAGGCGGGTAAATCCCATTCACTGTTCATCGTCTTCCCCATTTCACCCTCCACTCAAAACAAAGGGGTTTTTAAAATTAGAGGGTACAAAGGACAATTCGGTTGACAAGGACTGACATGGCAGAGAATTACATCACCAAACCCTCCCATTGGCCAATCCCCATCAAAGAAAGCCACGTCAACAATGGTGAAAGCACAAATTAATGTGGGTTTTTGTACTAAAATACTCACAAAAGAAGCACAAACGTCACATCAATGGAATGACACGCTGGCAATCCTCAGGTGTCCACATTTTGATCAAACGGCCACAAAAGGATCTCAAATGATTAAAGAAATGATTGGCCAGGATTGAAGATTGGAGAGCAGGGCTAGAATCCTAGAAGCTTCCTCAAAGTCCTATAAATAGGGCCTTCCTCTCACACATATCGGTGTCTTTTTTTTATATAATATAGTCATCTTTTTCATATCTAGTTTTTAGTAATTTAGTTTAAATTCGTATTTCCCTTAAATGTAATTTTCCTTTTTCAAGTATTGTAATCAGCTTCTTTAATTAAT
>BQNB010041213.1:0-43183 GCA_026074375.1 Tanacetum coccineum
CATCTACAAACTGACGGACAAAGTGAGAGGACTATTCAAACTCTCGAGGATATGCTGCGTGCTTGTGCGATTGACTTTGGTGGAATTTCAAGTTGGAGATAAGGTTATGCTTAAGGTTTCACCTTGGAAAGGGGTCGTACGTTTTGGCAAACGGGGGAAGCTAAACCCCAGATATGTTGTACCTTTCAAGGTGTTGGAAAAGGTTAGATCTGTTGCATACAAGCTTGAGCTTCCTGAAGAGCTGAGCAGGGTTCACAATGCGTTTCATGTATCCAACCTAAAAAAGTGCTATGCCGACGAACCATTAGCCGTTTCGTTAGATGGACTTCACTTTGATGACAAGCTTCAGTTTGTCGAGGAGCTGGTAAAAATTATGGACCGTGAAGTTAAACGGTTGAAGCGAAGCCGCATTCCAATAATCAAGGTTCTATGGAACTCCACGAGAGGTCCTGAGTTCAGTTCGGAACGTGAAGACCAATTCCGTACGAAATATCCACACCTCTTCACAAAGACCGCACCGTCGTCAAGTGCCGCGTCTTAAGCCTTGAGGACAAGACTCACTTAACGGGGGGAGACTATAACACCCCGTGTTTTAGGGTCATTGTACGTCGTCAATAAATTCACTATTTATTTTTAGTATTGTACGCGTTTGCTTTTAAATCGTAATCGTTAAGTTAAATCACGTAAGCTAAAAATTATCGTTCAATGTAAACGGGCATCAAACAATTAAATGTTTACATCAAGCAAGTGTTAAATAATTATTTAGAGGATAATTATTAAATTTGCACATTTTATTTTTATTGGTTACGTAAAGTGTTTACGTTTCGCGATAAAATACGTTTAGGCATACCCGGAACCACCAAAACTTATCTACGCTTCAACAAATACCCATTTTTATGCCCAATGCTCAAAGTTTTATAAAAATTCACCTATGTTACTCTTGGTAGCTGATTTGTACATAAAGGGAACCAACTAAATACTAAATGTTACAAGTATTTACCTTTATATTTAAACTACAACTACAAGTGTTCAAGTAATGCAAGTATTATACCACAAAATATCAAAGACTTTCCTAGCCCTTTCCCCCCTCAAATTTCGGTTGTAGTATAGTCCCAAGGGGACATTGAGCTCACAAAAACCTTACAAAGTCTTGTACAAACTCTTCTCATTAAACCTTAGGAGTACATGACTAGAAATTGACCAAAGACTTCCTTAATTCCCTCCCATTGTCTCTTTGAACCTTGACCACTTCTAATAGAAGTCTTGACTAGTCTTTGAAGTATATAAGGCAAGTGCTAGTAAGAGAACACATACACACTCATTTCTTAAGGTGAAAACAACACATACACTCTCTTTTGCCCTCTCCAAACCCACGGCCAAACCACAAGAACCATATACAATCCATAAAATTTTATTTACCACACATTCAAGTATTCCTACATCATATCTAAGATATCCTAAGGTGTTTAGAAGGTTTGGTTTGGGGTTTACAAGTGTTAAAGCAAGAAGGTTCAAGATTAGGGTTTTGCTTGGAATTAGGGTTTTCAAGTGTTGTAAGCTTGGGTTAAGTAGCTAAACAAGGGTTTAGATCATTTTGTTCATCATCCTACTTCATATTAAGGTTACCTAAAAACCTTAATCTCTTTACATTTATGATTTTATGGGTATATAATGGTTATATAGTTAATCACCATCTAAGGAACATAATGAGATATAAAATGGTTTTTATTCTTGTTTATGGTTTTGGTAAACTTTGTCATATGATATATGGATGTTATGGATCATGTTATAAAGAAGTATATACACTATATGAGTGTTGGTTAAGTTATATAAAGTATATATAAGTAAAAGGTATAAAAAGTTACTTATAAATGTTCATGAACAAATGAGTATGTAAACTTGATGTTCTTGTGATTCTTGGACAATATATGGACTAATCATGGACTAGAGACCCTAAGGATGTATGACATGTGATATTAAAGGTTGTAATGGACTTGTAACAACTGTACTAAACTAAAAGTTATAAAATTAAGGTTTAAACATACTTTTAGCAAAATGACCAAAGTGGTCTGATCAAAACTCAAAAATAAAGTAATTATTTTATATTTTTATAAAATACTACTTTTCATGAGGATTCCAAAAAGGTAAGAAACTCAAAAAAACCGATTTATAACGAAAGAGATATGTAATTTACAAGTTACGCGATAATAAACGCGTTTATAAAAGAAATTTTATAAAAACTCTTTAAGTTTTACTTCTGATATATAAAAATGATTATTTTTATCAGATAGTACATATTTTTAGGATTCCAAAACATTAAGAATCGAAATTTTTTGATCAATAACGAAGGAGTTATGAATTACGCAGGTTTACATTAATAAATACTTTTATAAAAATAATTTTATAAAAGTTATTGTTCACATCAGATGTTTATATTTTGAAAACATCATTAATTTGATAGAACTTTTAATAACAAAGACGTACTAGAAAGAATCACTAAAAACGGAGTTAAAACGAATAAAATACGACATATACGAGTTTACGACGACAAATTTTATAAAAATAATTTTATAAAAGTATATGAACAGTAAAACCACTGTTTACCAGGGGACTAAAAATATGAAAATGTAATATTTTGATAACTCGTCTTAATACGAAAGCGTGGACGTAAGAAATATATCAAACAGACTTAAAACGGGAAAATTACGTCGTTTTTACTAATGAAATATTTATAAACGTTTTAACTTTATAAATATAATTTCACAAATGAGATTAGATGGTGATGTAGCTATATAGAATTGTATATGGTATTAGTTAATCAAAGTGCTTGTACTCATACGGCCTATAATTAATTAGGTTGCATTCGGCATTTATCTGATGCATTTTCTGTGATATACTTGATATTCATTTACTCGAGGTGAGTTTATAGCCCCCCGTTTTACTGTTTTATATTTACCTTATAACTTTTGGGGTGATAACATGCTTGTTACCAAATTCATTTACGTGATTGATTTGAATTTATTACGTGTGCATTTACAATGCATTTTACAAACTGGTCTACATACTCAATTACTTATTTTGGGACGAGATACATTGCTTGTTTCATTTATTTTTTAAAACAAGGACGATACTTTACTTTTACCCAAATAATTACGGATTAGTGGTATGTGCTTAATTACACATACCTTTTACCTTTAAAAACGAGCTAAAATAACCAAAATCGGACTTAAAATGCCATTCGGGTGTGACAGCCCCGTTCGGATGATTAGCTATCACTGGCCAAACAAACGTTATAGCATGTCGGAGCAAAGAACGAATATACATGAACATGAACATTTACCGTGCCTTGAATAAAGTGGCATATACCTAAGTCTACGCAACAGTTTCATGAACTTAGAGTAATCGTAATAATTATTATACACACGTGAATATTTACGTTACCTTGAATAAAGTGGCAATACATACTTTGAACAATGGTGGTCCAACTATACTTAACTTTTTGTGACTATTTGGGGATTGAAAATGTCATGCATACTTTACAACTCTTTGATTTCCAACATTCATACGTACATTTTTGGTGGCTATTATAAGGATTGAAATAGTCATACATACTTTATGAAACTAAGGAGTTCAAACATTTACACAAATAAACCTTTGAACCACCCAACTTTATGTTGACACTTTTTAAGCATTTTTTCTCACGTGAATTAGATGCTTGGCTTATGTGATGTGCATTGGAGTCTAAATAATTCAAAATTTCTTTTCAAACGACACAGTTAGAGGTTGTTCTCTCATGACTTGAGCAATGGTATTATGAAGTAACGCTCCCGGAAACTTCTTCCGCTGTGACCTATTTTTGGAGGTATTACAGATTGGTAATCTGAGCCAAGGTTATAGAGAACTAGATTGCATATCTTACCTAGACTATAACCATTTTCAACGATCACATTTTCAAAAGATTTTTACAGGACATACACACACTGTTTGTTGCATTAGTTGGTCATACTACATGCTTACATGATTCATATACGTGTTCATATTATAGTACGTAGATTACTATGAGGGTCTTACATAGATATATACAAAGATGTGTTTACATTCTTTCACACATACTCTACAATTATTTATATAAGGGTTATTTATATAAATACTAGAACATTTCTTAAGGCAAGGTAGTACTATAAGCTCGTAAGTCCTAAACGCTACCTAAACATTAAGCTATCAAATACAATATCTTACCATCATCCATTCATACCATCATTCATACCATCATCCATTCATACCATCATCCATTCATACCATGATGCATTCCATTTCGCCATGACACGTTTCCATCCCTGCCATGAGTGCATTATTCATTCACCAGGCACCATCTTACATCCATACTGCACGCATCTTGCATGGTTTCATATATAGACGACTTATATAAACTTTAGCTCGTGCATGTTATGGATGCACCCGCTATTCCTGTCTCTGCTGAGGAGAACCTTGGGAACCCGATCGATATCAGGGTGGATATCATTCACCAAGAGCCCGTCGCTGCAGTTGCTTTTTCTGTGGCGGTCGTTGTGAGGACACAAGCCCAGCACGGGGAGGCTATACGAGGCATTCTTGAGCATTTGTAAGGGGTGCCCATAGAGGAGGAGATGAGTACCACCTTGAGGTTCATGATGGGTATGTTCTAAAGCGAAGAATGCTTCTCTACTTGTAAGATTTAAGACCATAGTGATGTTTAGAAATACTAAGTAAAGTCATAATTATCAAGCAAGACCCCACCCCCACCCCGAACAAGAGAGATGTGGGTTGGAATTAGAAGAGAAACTTGGATTGGAATAATGGATGAATGTATAAAATGATGTGTGTAAAAAGAACAACCAACCCTCTCCAAGACCAGAGAGAAGGTTGTATAAATAGTTACTAATGGCCTGCCATGGGGACTGAGTTGGGACCAGCCATGGGCCGTTGGCCACTAGATTACTAATCTAATCCTTATACTAACACTAGCTAAGACTTGTTACATACTTTGGAAGTGACCTGACACTTTTCGTTGTTTCCAACAATCTCCCCTAAGGTAGGTCACTCCAATTACAAACTTTTAAACCTAGCATACTAATGCTTTAATCCTTAATCTTTACTCTTACTCTTGACTATTCTCTTGTGAATATGTTGTATGATCATTGACTTCTTTGATTGATCTTGTTCCTTGAAACTTGCCTAATTGACAAACAAATAGTGACTCGAGCCATCTTGAGATCATCAACCAGAGCACAATCTCTTTACCCATCTGGTAACTTTTATGCCCACTTGTGGACTTGTGACTTCATGGACCGAACATGCTCATCAAACCATTCTTGAAAAGCTTTACAATGTTTGCATCTTTCTTGAAATTCTTTAACATTAACACTTTGACACTTCGAGAAAGATGTCGTGTATCAGAGTAGCGGAAGTCTTGAAACATGTACTTGAGCTTTCATGGTATCGTTATAAATGTCGGTCGACTATGAGCATGTGGCTATGGATCTGTGAGCCAGCTGAATCAGGAACCTCCACCACCATTTACATAGCCTGCATAAAACAGTTAGCAATAAAGCAGGGGGACGAATATGGCTTTGTCCATTCTCGCCCAGGTTTGGTTGGAGAAAACCTTCGAATACCGTGAGGATGACCTGTGAATCAGATAGATTCATTTAAGAAGAATCTTTTTTGACAGGATTTCCAGCTAAAGTATTGAATCTTTCTAACACATAAGTTTAGATTCATCGTATTCCATGTTTCACATATCCGGAACGTCTCAAGCAGACAGCACGATAAAGAGTGAACCATTGATTTACTATCTCACCGAATGGATATAAGAAAATTGATTTGAAAATCTATTCGGTGTATCACTTACAAATTTTTTTTGTGACACAAAAACCGAGAGTGTTTTCTCATTTCACAAATTCACTGACAACCGTTGATCCATTCCCCTGGAACAAGTTTGATTCTTATATAAACACACCAATCGTTTCCTTCCCCAGTTGTCACAAAGATTTGGATTCATAAAGAATCGCAACAAGTTACTACCATGATCTTGTTTGAAGTTGACGTCAAGCAGGAATTCCATCTTCAATGTGAATGAATTCACTCTGATTGTTTTTTGGCAAAATCACAAGATGAAATGTGAAGGACCTTAAGATGTATCTTGTAATTCACATTATTGACATAGCAAGAAGTAATATAATTTGACAAGTGTCCTAATGAGATTTATGGATGATCTCTTTTGGCTCTAGACTCAATAGTGCACTTTGATTTTAGTGATCGGAGGCTGGAGCTGAGTGCCACCTTTTCAATATCAACTAACTCGGAGTGAGAAAGTCAATAGAAATGAGTGTATCTCCGTGAGTTTTGAAACAAAGTCTTTCTGACTTTGAGTAGCTGGGAGGGGGTTGTGCATAGCGTCACTGGGTCCATGACTGTCTTCAATGTCAGACAACACCTGAGTGTTTCTGACAGCATATGTATTGACCCGGTTTCTGCCTAAGTGTATGGAGGGCTTCTTTATTTTCACCCTTTATCCTTACATTTCTTTTTCATTCTTCAACCCCTTCAATGCATACCGAGACTTCATAACTAACACCTTGTTGGGTTTGTTCCAGTGTTAGCTCCATCTCAGTCGGCATTATTCCCTGTTCTCACTTTTTCTCCTTTTTAATCATACCTAAGGACTTCTACACTAACTAGTGGATATCCCTGGGTAGATCCCTCCGGTTCTGGCTGGATCATGGGATCTGAAAACCTAAGCCTAACCGCCTTATAACTTCATAAATTTAAGAACATGGTCAGTCTTTTGGGTATTTCATCACAATCCTTCCAAAAACATTGAAAATTTCAATCAAAGTGTTTGATATAAATATCAAAATATTTACACTTTGAGAGTTTTTCATCATCACTAAAAGCTCCCCCTTAACATGTGCATCGTTATCGTAGTACATGCTAGGTATGGAGTGCATTGAGTCCATTTTATTTGATCACTTCTGTCAATATTTATTAAGTCCAGGTTAATCACATTTTCTCCCCTTATCCAAAATGTTAATCCCTTGATATTTTGGATATCAATTGATTAACCGTTCGGGGACAAAATGAGATATTATAGCAGATTGGAACATGTTATTGCTCCCCCTCAACCTTTGAGGGTTTATAAGATGATGCCGAGTACAATTATTTTAAAATTTTGAATTTACTGAGAAATTCTTGAAAAATTTGTACTCGAGCACATCTTATAATTCACCAATAAGTCTACACAATAATGCACATATTCACAAGATAAGTGTATTTACGAGGATTGACCTTTTTAGGATGAGAACAACATATGATAAATCATATGGTCCTTTGTAGAAGCCGTAGGTCACCCCCGTATGGTCGTCCACCGACAAATCTCTCCAAACTCCTCATTATCCTCCTTGTCTTTAGCCTCTTGTCAATCGCCTGGATCATAGCTCTCGCGTTTGCTTTGTCGCGTTGGCTCCAAAAAGTCTGTGGCAAGTACTCCATTCTTATTCCCTTGAGGCGATCATTTAGAGCAGTCCGAACGTCATCTAGAGTACCATCGCTGAACTTGTGTAGTTCGTCAATGCGCATCAATCTGTTCTTCTTGTCTTTATTCTCGTAGATGAATCCTCTTGGATCGGAGTATGGAGTATAAGCGTCTTGTCTTCTCAGATTTGATCTGTACGTGTCGGGCTTGGTGAGGTTAAGTTTCTTCTGATAACTTTCAACACCCAGTTGAAGATCTTCCACACGTCGCTGGATGACAACTCTTCGTGTAAACATTCGTAAGGAGACATTAAATGCAATACGTTCTTCAACGCTTAGATTAGTCACTTTTCCTTGCACGAGAAGAAGCAGCATATCTTCAAATGTCTTGGATACGTAGTCTGTGCGAAGTCGCTTCTTTGAAACTTGTTAGAGAACATCATATCCCTTCGTACTGTAATCCAGTCAAGATGCTTATAATCATGCCATTCGACAATTTCAACCTTTGTGACAGCAATTATCCGTCTTTTTGAATAGACGTCCCGAGCTGATTCCCTTAAGGTTGCAAATGCATAGAACTGTCGTCGCTTCTTTCCCCAATGCGAGATACCCCAGAGGGCGAATTTGTCATATTTGACGATCGTTTGACTCCACATTGAGTTAGGCACTAAGTCTTCTATCCATTTGATATGTCCGTAATCTGCAGCCTTAGTCTTCGTTACTGAAGTAGAGTACTTTCGGCTTGACACACCACCACGTAGGTATTCCAGGTCGTTATTGATGAAATGATGAAATGGTATAACACGACGACCTTGAGAATTTGGAACTAACGGTAGTGGCTGTCGCAGATCATGCGGATATTGGCGACCTTCAGGGTTGATCCAGTCTAATTTCTCGGTTGTGGCTTTGTAGACCTCCTCACAAAAATATTCCAGTTCAGTCAAACTCTTGCAAGTGCCTTTCATCAGCTCAAATGTTGGACCAGCTAGCAATTCAGGTGTTAGAGTTTGAACATTTAGCCGGTTTAGCACAAAAGCGGAGAAGTCAAATGTAGAATCGGTTAGTTCATCAAACGACTCTCGAGGGTCTTGTTGTGCCAGATTGCTTAACCAAGGTTGGACAGTTTCATGAACGGCAGGAACAGACTTATTCCATGCATGATCAGGAGAAGGTAGTCTCGTAGGTTTTTGAAACCAGTCAGGAAGATGTTGAACCTCTTCTTCGGCTTGTTCATCTTGGACACCTGTTTCGAACTCCTGGTCTGCAGGTCCTTTAAAGACATCTGTAGAGTGCATAGCTTCCCCTACTGGAGCAGATTGGCTAGCAGATTTCGTGTGAGTCTTAGATCCTGTACTGGTAGTCTTTCCTGCTGTCTTGGTTGTCGTTTCACTTGGAGTCATGGTAGAAGCGGGTTCCTTTCCTGACCGTCTTCTTTTGGACCCCCGGTCTGTTCCAGCGGAGGGTTCTTCATCATCATCTGCCCCATCTCTAGGTCTTTTAATTGTGACAGTATCGCCATATGTATCTAACAAGATTTGGTCGGCTTCATACGCCTCAACTAATGCCTTGTATAGCTGTCTCTGAATGTCTGACCTGTTGATAGAGTTGTTGGCTTCCATCTTGTCAATTAATATCTTTTTCAGCTCTAATTCTGAAAGATTTGCAGCTACAGCATGAGATGTATTGGCTTCCTTTGATGATCTCACCAGAACTTCAGACTCGAGTTGATCGGTTACTAACTTCTCGACTTTTGGAATAATTTTGGAGACTTCCTTTTTGACTTGTTCCTTGATGATTTTCTTCATTCCGTCATCAATTGTCTCAAGGAATTGTTGATTTGCAGTAGTAGACTCTTCTCGAATTCTGTCATACTTCAATTGGACTGCAACGTCCACTGCTTCCTGCATTTTATTCGCTAGATATTGCTCAACGGTGCTAGGAATAGAGGAGAGCGCTTCAGCATATTGATTGGTTTGCCTGAGTTCGGAGAAGTTGTCTTCTAGTGCTTTCAGTCTATGATCAAAGCCAAACAACGAGGCAAAGTTGGGAAGATTTTGTAGTAAGGAGCTTGTAGTAGTTGCCGGTGTCATAATTGGTGGTTGTTGTGTTTGAATGACGATAGGATGCGGTGTTGGAGGGCGATTGATTTGTGCAGTGAAGGATGGCTCCATGATGGCTGTAACAGAAGTATCAATGAGAGAAGTGGCTTCAGTATGTTGTCGAAAAATATCATCAACACCAGTATCTTGGTTTGGATTCAGCATGTTGGAGACGAATCCAGAAGATACAGACGAACTCTGTTGTTGACCATCAGGATTAACCGGAGTTAGGGTCACATGAGTGTCTTCAACATCTGTCATTACTTTATCTCTTCCATCAAGATCGGTATTGGTATCTTTGACTGCCTCATTTCCTTGATCCTTTTCATCTGTAGCATCTTCATCCGACTTTGCGCCTGCAACATTCGCTCCTTCAACGTCATTGTCACTATCTTCCTCATCTGATGATGAAATACTAGAATCATCTTCATCAGTATCCTCTTCATGTATTATTTCATCATCATGAGTCGTGAGCTTTGGATGTACCATGGGAGTATCCACTGGGTCACAAGATTCAAAGCCATATTTCTTTAGTGATTCAAGAGCATATTTAGATTGGTTTATGAAGATGCCTCTGGGACTTTGAGAAATCTGTAGTCCTAAGAAAAATGAGATTTTACCCATCATCGACATCTTGAATTTTGAAACACATTCTTTAGCGAATAGATCACAAAGTTCAGGAGTAGATGCAGCAAAGATAATATCATCGACATAGATTTGTACCAGTAGTAGTTCATTGCCTTCTCTACGGATGAACAGAGTAGGATCCACTGAGCCTTTTGAGAAGTCATTGGATATCAGGAATGAAGACAACATATCATACCACGCGCGTGGAGCTTGTTTCAACCCATAAAGAGCTTTCTTAAGCTTGTACACGTAGTTAGGTTTGTCTGGATCCACAAATCCGTCTGGTTGGCTAACATAAACCTCTTCTCACAGATTACCATTCAGAAACGCAGTCTTCACATCCATTTGATAGACGACATGTTCAATATGAGCAGCAATTGCTAGAAAAATGCGATATAGCCTCTAATCTTGCAACCGGTGCGAATGGACTCTTAAAATCGATTCCTGTTCTTGCCGATAACCATGAGCGACCAACCTAGCCTTGTTTTTCAGAATACCTCCTAACTCATCAAGCTTAACCTTATAGATCCACTTAAGGGTGATGACAAATGCTTTATCTAGAGGAGGAACAAGTTCCCAAACTTCAAGACATTCGAATTATGGAAGTTCACTTCTTGCATAGCTTCAGCCAACATGCTTGAGTTATGGTCTTTGTGTTCTTAGGTTCGACGTCATGTAGAAAGGGGCATCATAAGTAGCGAAATAAGGATTGTTCATGGTTTGTAGTCGTGTGGAAAATCTGCGGTCTGACCGAGATCACTGATTATATTCTCAAGTGGGTGATCCTTAGGTCCATTTTCGATTGTGTTCAAAAATTGGTGATAGGATGCACAATTGTATGAATAAACATCCAGATGATAGGATTGCTCACAAGAACTTCTGGAAGTGGAATACCAAGTACGGATCTTTACCCATCTGTGCAACTTCAATATCATGATTATCTTCTTCAAACATCATGAGAAATATAAGAGTTTGAGTTTCTTGTGTTTTATGAGTGTTACATGGTGATGGTTGCATCTTGATAAACTGTAGTTGAGGAAGGTGAGCCGTTGATACGGCATGTTCATGTGAAACTACTTCAGGAATAGTTAGCAATGACTTTTGGTACTTGTAATCACAATAAGGTGGGGGATTAAGTGACTTCATCAAACATTGGTTCAAACATCAAATCCCAGTCAGATCTCGAAGGTGTGGGACATATTGTGTTGAGAAGGAGGGTTTGGCACGAGTCTTGAACTGATTGTTTACAGGAGAAACATTTCATGAGTGCGTGTTCCGGAATGCTGTGTTTCAGATGGCCTATTCGCGGTCGCTCAATAAAGTCACAACATGGAATGGTTTCAATTATCCGTCTGGTATGTCTGTTGTAAACAGCACGCGGGATTGCTTTCTTCGGAGGTGCATATACAATGAAAGATACCATGTCAGCATTCGGTTGTAACTTGCCCAAATTTCGCTATCATTCCGTTGGGTAGCAGAGTGCACCAAACACAGTGTTAGATACGATAGATCGGGTGGTTTGGTCGTGTTAAAAGCTATATGGTGTTTTTCCGTGACGATGACGTTCAGGGAACGATTTTGGGTATAACAGGATTGTGGGCAACCGCTTCGGCCATATGAAATAATAGGGCTTTTGCATAAATTAACATTAGTGCGGGCTAGCTTCATTAGCGTACGATTTCGTCCTTTCAACAACACCGTTTGCTTGTGGAGTGCGGTGGCCCGAGGATATTTCATGAGAGATGCCGACCTTCTCAGTTAATATTCAAGCAATTGTTGATTAAACAAAACTCTGTTCCATTATCTGTTCTGATTGCGACAAACGGTTTCCTTAAGCCGTATCTTGGATCATCTTCAAAATGGTGATATGATAATAATAGTTGAAGACCTCATCTTTTGTTGGCAAAAATTTTACCCATGTAAATCGAAGTAGTCGTCGACAAATAACGAGGATGTACTTCTTTCCATTGACCTCTCGCGATCACGCATTGGCCCAACACAGATCCATTATGCAATAGATAGGAGTGTTTCTTGATTTATTGGTGTCTCAGATTTGGGTTTTGTGGGGTGTTTCTTTGAACTTTTGCCTAATGCACATGCAGAAAATAAGTGATCCTTTTCAAACTTGAGTTTAGGGAGACCGCGGACAAGGTCCATATCTGGCAAGATGACTTAATTAGCACCAAAGTTCAAGTGAGATAGAAGACGATGCCATAAACCAGGGACTTGGTTTTAGAGCCTTGGGGACCAATAGACAAATAGGTGAGGATGCCCATCATCTTTTTCCCAACGTGAGGAAGTGTATAAGATTTTCCCTCGTGATTCCTGTCATAAATCAAACCTTCTAGTTTTGCGAATGAAGCATGTGTGTTGACGAAAAGCCACTTCGAGTTTGGAATCACAGAATTGGTCCACAGAAATAGATTATTGCCCAAAGTCTTCACGTAATAAACCTTGATATGTAACATTCCATCTGATAGTCTCCATAACCCTCATTATTTTGCAACTTGTTCATTTCGAATTTGGACTGTACCAAGAAAGTTACTGCTTGAAATTGGGTGGCTGAGAGCGATCTTGTCGGTTATGTGCTTCGAGTAACCGGAGTCCAAATACCAGATGACGATTTGGACAACCTGCATTCATTAAAAGAAGTAGATGGAACATTGGTTTTGTGGATCCCCAAGTTTTCTGGTGGTTCCTGGTCTGTACCAGACATTGGTTTTTATAAACTTAGTTTTGCTAAGGTCTCAGTTATTTCTTATTCTTCCTAGGTTTCCATGGTATACCAATTTAACCACTGGTTTGGGTGATTCTGTATTCTAGAAATATTGGGTTTCTCTGAGGAAAGGCCACTTAATTAGTAGTGGTAATCCTAGTTAAAGTGCACGCGTTTCCTATAATAGTTGAAGGTCTGTCGACCGGTAGGGTCTTAAAATATTTCCCATCTTATTGAAACACTTTTTCCTGTGGTTTCCAAATCTCTTTCTTGATTTTCTCTTCTTAGATTTGCATGGAAATTTCACATCATTCATAGAATTAGAAACACACAAATTAGCAGAAGACATGCAATCATCACCGTTAATACAGACATAATCAGAATTATCATGTTTCTTGGAATTCTGCACAGACGCAGATCCATTAACTTTAACAGTGCCATTCCTTTTATTCAAACTAGATTTAACGTTCCTAGGGTGAGCTTCTACTTTATTCTTCGAATTACTACTTGGTGTTTGCAGAATCCTATCATTCCTGGTATTGCCTGAAGGCTGTGATCCGCTAGCACTAGTAGAAAGTCTTACTCCTGTAGAATGCAACACACGCTTGTTAGAAACTATGTTTGAAGTCGAGTCTGTTTTTGTGTTTTCTGTGGATGTGTGTGATTCGGCAAACCTAACTTTCTTGTCCATTTTCCTCGGTGTGACCTCAACTAATTGAGGACCAAAATTGTTGATGCTAGGGCAAGATCTACTTATGTGTGAAAGCAAATCCTGAATGACTTTGGTATACCTAAAGGCAGACTCTAAAAGTGAATCTTGAGGATAATTCGCTTTTACATGTTCGACTATATCCCTAAGGACCAAAGCTTCTTCCTGGGTATGCTTAATATACGAGGAGTGAGCAGTCCTTTTATTCAACAATTTGGGAGTGATTGGTTCCATATTATCCTTAGACACTTTTGGATCAACAGAGTGGGTTTCAGTAGCCTCCTTATCTAACGCTTTTCCTTTAAGTTTCCTTAACTCATTTTTTAGGGCTGCTATGACCAAACCTTGTTCCTGAAGTTTTGCATTTAAATCAGAAATTTCCCCAGACTTTATATTGACTTGTTTAATTAACGCATCACATTGTTCTTTTGATTGAACATGTTTTGGTTTAATCGAGTCATAAAGTTGTTTATAAAGTCTGTTTTAATAATGTCTTTCAGTAACAAGTTTGTCAATCTATTTTTGTTTCCAATTCGATGTTAAGAGTCTCCAATTTCATCCATGTCCATTTTGAACTGTTTACTTATTTCCACTTTTCCATTTAAGGACTTAATGTTGCTCTTTCAACTTGACATGGGACTGGTATTTTGCTTGATGACTGAGATCTCATTAACTTAATTCAAACAAATGAGTAAAACATGGAGCATTTTGATTAAAACATTGTTTTCCATGTTTGAAAAACTTTTTGATTAAGTTGAGAATCAGCTCTACATAGTGATGAAATGTTTTTTCAAGAGTCGTAAAACTCTTACAAAGTTTATCGTAAGTTTCTTTATCAACAAAATCCTTTTTATTGAGAAGCTCAGTCTTGAGTTCGAGACACCTTTGACATTCATTCACAGTTTCACAACCTTCATTCACAGACAAATTCACAACAGTTTTTACAATATCATTATCAATGGCTTGTGCAATAGTCATTTCATTTTAACTCAAACTTGATTTATTTTAACTTCGAAAGTTCTAGACTCTAAGCGATGTTGTTCGACAGCCTATTCCATTTGATAAAAGACTTTTTGGACATCGGCAAGTTCTTTAACCAAGTATTGATTAAAGTTATTGAAGATATCTTTTAATTCTTTTATAAAAGGAATGATTTCATCTCGAAAACAAGCCTTTTGTATGTTAAATACCCCCACATGCCATCAGTGATAGCTTTGTTTGGCATGGTTCTTTCTGTGACAACTCAGATCTAAAGCCAGTTAGATAGCGTGTTTGAGCTTATTTCAGCTAGAACTACACCATACTTACTTTGGAACCTCAATTTGTTGGTTGTTGAAGAATGAAGATATGGTCTTAAAGTGGGATCCGAAGTCGCTTTCCAATAGGCTTGTTTCACTATATTAATTCTGGATTGTCAAACAAATTGTTTGTTGTAATCGTTATTAAGAATAGCATAATACATGGGTTCGTGTTCTCTTATTTGTTTTACAAACAATGGAGTCTTGTTCTTTCAAAAGCATTTGTGACGATCTTCTCATAAAGCATTAATATTTCATCAGAATCAGGAATTACAATAGTATCCATTTTAAGAATGACATTCCCGTCATACAATTTTGGCTTTGACTCTCAAACTTTCTTCAGATAGAAAGGTTTTTCAAAACCGATTGCTTGTTTCATGGAATGATCATAACATAATTTTGGATTTAGTCATCATCATGAACAATTTGCGCAGAGTGACCTTTTGAAAAATGATATTATAAAGTTGCTTAATTTTCTTTTCTAAAGCTATTTCTCTATCAATATTTTGTTTTCTTCCATTTTAAAACATCTTTTGAGATTAGGAAAACTTTTTTCAATTATAAGAATACTTTTTCTTGCACTTGTTCAAAAAGAGTTTTCTTAAGACGTATAATCTCGGACATACTTTCATATCCCCACCCCCATGAAAAAGTGTTTTCAACATTTTGCTATTGCTTTCAAATCTTTAACCTTCCTTTATATCTGTCGATGCTCGGTAGTCAAAACTTATACTTAACTTGGTGCAAATGCGTCACTTGGGTATTTAATTGTTCAAACATAGACAATATCAGGACATCTTGTTGAGCAGAAGAGTTAGAATTCTAGACAGTTTCCTGTTGTGTTTCACTCAGATACTGAATAAGCGTGAATGATATTGCATTATCACGGTTATTTCAGTTTTATGTCTGATTCACCATCATTAGACCTGTTTAGAAGACGTCATTATTGCTCACTTTGATTGTATAAATCATAGTTCTGATTATCTGGTTTGTGTTACCTCTGTGAGTGCATATGAGCCATTCCTGGAGAGATTCTCCATGAGAGCAATCTGGCTGAGTGGAGTCATCACAATCAGAGTCATTAGGATCCAGATCATCGGCTTGATGTGCAGCATTGTGGGTTGATGACTGTTCTAAGGAGGTTTGAATGTCAGGAAGTCTTGGATCTGCCAAAAGCTATTTCTTCCTCTGTTTAAGCTTGGACCACTTGCTTGAGCTTCGAACCAAGCAACACTTTATCATTGGAACATGTTTCTTCCCTTTTCCTCTTGGGATTTAGTACACTACTTGGCATTTGACCCTCCCATTTGCAATTGTAACGATGACAGTCCGTTGTTTCCCAGTGTTGCTTCCAACTTGCACCTAGGTGTGTATTTTCTCGTTTGTTCCAAGAGCATAAGTAGTTTGTATCCCTGAACGGTTGCACAGTTACTTTCCATCATAGATGGTAGCTTATTGACGAAGGGGTTTTGATGAAGTCTTAGTCTGATGTTGGTACGTAAGATACCGGGATGTGAAACTACAGCAGTTACTAATGGGACATTCCATGTGATTATCGCATCAATTAGATCATACCTTTCTGGAACAATTGGAACAACTAGACAGAGTCTGGTTGAGAAAATTAAGGTTGTTGTTGGTTGATAGGCTGTGGGAGGATATTTCCAATTGTGAGATTGATGGTTGTGAAGATAAACGTATTGTGGTCAAACGGTGGATTGGTAACTCATTTGATGGAGTATGTAATTGAAGAAGGTGTTGTTTTGATTGGTATGTGAATTGTTGAGTCTGATACGGTTTTTGTAGCAAACTGTGAAGACTGATATGGTGTGAAACATGAGTTGAGATATTAGGATTTGGGAGGAGTGTGTAGATGTGATTGATTAGTTGTCTGAGTTAATTGGTGAGATGCAAACTAAAGCAACTAAGAGGATCAGAGTTGCGTCATGCATCAAACGAACTCATGTGGCAATGTATTTCCATGTTGTGCAGGTAAGCATGAAAGTGGATCAACATTTGTAGTGTGCATGTCTTTGCCCAATTTAACATCAGGTTTGTAACAAATTTGCTCCCATTTCATCAGGAGGTTGTTTAAGAACTTGGTGTAGACGTGGAAACTGTGCTCCAATGGCATCTAGTAGATGTTTATATCATTGAGTAAACATAGTGAACCATCAAGTATACTCATAGTAGCGTCTCTCCTTTCTTGTAGGTGAAACTATCGAAATTCAATCATACAGTAAAGCACTCACGTGCTATGTTTTGTTAACTTCGTACCCTTGCATTTAGAGTTTAATCTTCTCCAAAAAGATCTTTTGCAAACACGATGTTGATACAAGCTAGCATATATTGCAGTTGGAAGGCCTTGGAGAATGATGTTTATTGCTTTGATGTTACAATCAGCTTGAAATGCTCAGAGGGGAGGTCAGTTCAACATATTATTAACACCTTGTTACTCAATCCTCAGTGATGAAGCCAAACAAGTGGTCCTTTTTCAACAGAGGCAAGAATCATTCGTCCATGAGGTCTATTCAACATATACAGTTCCATTCGGCTCTTCTAAGAATCATACAAGTGTTTTTCAAGCATTGGTGGTTTGTTGTCTCCTCCTGAAAGAAGTGACTTATCGGTAAGAGTCGTCATTGTGGTATCAAAAAGATTAAAATGAGTATGGATCGATCTGTGGTAGAAAGAAATTGTGTTTGGTTTATGTGTTTGTTGAGTCTTTGAAATGAATCTTGAAACTACACGGGATTTTACGATTCTTGACGAAAACCGGGAAAAACACGTAAATGTTTCACGGGATTTTACAAGTCAAAGAAATAACCGTATAATTTATAATTTGAGTTGATGAGTTTAAACTTAATTTGGTTTCACTAGTTCGGCTGACAACATTTTTAACTAGTTGTCCCTACTCGTTCGGTCCTGCTAGTTCGGTTATCACTAGTTCGATTGTCAAGTATACCTAGTTCGGTCCTACTCGTTCGGGTCATGCTAGTCGGTTTTGTCACTCTAGTTCCATTGTCAAGTTTACTAGTTCGGTCTACTTTTTGTTCGGTCCTGCTAGTTCGGTTATCACTTGTTCGATTGTCAAGTATACCTAGTTCGGTCCTACTCGTTCGGTTGTCACTAGGAAAGGACTCGTTCGGTTCCAACTTGAGTAATGCTCGTTCGGTTCAAACTAGAATATCTAGTTTCGGTTGACTTGTTCGGCTTACTCGTTCGGTTTCCTTGTTCGGTCCAACTCGTTCGGTTCCAAATATTACGAAACTCAAATCTTCAAAACTAAAAAAACACGATTTTTAATGATTTTTAGCAAAAATTCTCGTACAACTAGTGTTACTAACCCTATAGGAACAATAAAAATGAAAACGTTAGGTATTTTAGAAGCCAAAAAAAATTTGAATCACTATTTTGTTCTTTGTAAAGGTTTTTAAACACAAATCAAACACAAAAACTAAACACACCACTTTTGCCAACTGATTAAACACATATATCATAGTGATCACATCCCTATTCCGCATCTTTCCCACAAAACACTTTCAATTTCCAAACAATATTTAAACATTTCGAAACCCTAGTCACTAAATCTAACTTTTCTACTCTTTTTAATGTGTTTTAAATCGATTCCATTGATACACACATCGAATAAATGATATAGATTAAGGTTTGATAAATACCTTTGCAAGAAACACTGGAAATCAAAGATTTGAAACTTGTTCTTGGCGGCGAGTTGCGTATGAGTGTGTGTGTGTGTGTTTTTCGTTGACCGGATTTGAAAAGTTTGACCAAAACCAACTCGCCGCCCCTTTTTATATCCTAAGTTAAGAAGTTGGCAGATTCAGTCCCTTAGGTTTCTATCTTCTTTTATTTTTTGTTTTAAGTATTTCTAAGGTTCTTCTAAGTTTAGGCAATTGGCCGATTTAGTCCCTATTGGTTAATAAGGCTAGGAAACAAAAAGCAAATTGCATTTAAATCCCTAATCATTATAACTATAGATAACTTTGGTCCTTTGAGTTAAAATTAATTAACTCCCCTTCAAATATTAACCCATTAAAATTAATTAACTCCCCTTCAAATATTAACCCATTCTTTAAGGTTTCAAGAGCATATTTTGCTTGGTTAATAAAGACGCCTCTGGGACTTTGAGAAACTTGTAGTCCTAAGAAAAACAACATTTGTCCCATCATTGACATCTGAAATTTGGAGCTCATTTCTTCAGAAAATGTGTGACACGCATTATGATCTGTTGAGGCAAAAATGATGTCATCTACATATATTTGAACAAGTAGAATATGTTTGCCTGATTTGCGTGTGAATAACGTTGGATCTACGGCACCCTTGAAGAAATTGTTGGCCAACAGGAACTTTGAGAGTGTGTCATACCACGCCCTTGGTGCCTGCTTTAGCCCATAAAGAGCCTTCTTCAGACGATAGACGTGAGTAGGATTATCCTGGTCTTCAAATCCTTCAAGATGACTGATAAAGACTTCTTCTTAAAGATCACCATTCAGAAAGGCAGTTTTGACATCCATCTGATAGATGATCATATTCTTGGTTGCGGCATTTGCAATGAAGATTCTGATGGCCTCTATTCGTGCAACTGGAGCAAACGATTCTTCAAAATCAATGCCTTCCTCCTGACGATATCCCTTTGCAACTAACCGAGCTTTGTTTTTCAGTACATCACCATATTCATCAAGCTTAGTCCGCATTCATATCCAATAGGCATGTACACTATATAAATCAGTTTGTCGAACAAAACCGTTTGTAGTAATCGTTATTAAGATGGCATAATAGATGGGTTCGTTTTCATCTTATGTTTCTTCAAACAATGGATCTTGGTTCTTGATCAAAAGCATTTTAACGACTCTTCACACTAGCTCTAATGTTTCATCATAATCAGAACCACAATAGTATCCATTTTAAGGAATGTATTCCCCGTCATACCGCTTTGGCTTTTGACTCTCCGAGCTTTCTCTGACATAAAGGTTTTTCAAACCGATAGCTTGTTCGAGGAATGATCCATAACAATTTTTGGATTTAGTCATCATATGAACATTTTGTGCAGATTGACCTCTTTGAATGATGTTGTCAATTTGCTTAAATTTTTCTTTTCTAAAGCAATTTCTCTATCAATATTTCTGTTTTCTTCCATTTTTAAATCATTTTTGAGATCAGAAACTGTTTTCATTAAACTCTCCTTTTCTTGCATTTGTTCAAAAAGATTTTGCTTAAGACGTACAATCTCGGCAAACTGTTCATTTGATCCTGAAAAACTGTTTGTAACATTTTGCATCTCTTTCAAATCTTTAACCTCTTCCTTTAATTCTGTCAAGCTCGTATTCAAAGGTCCTTTATTAACAATGGTGCAATGGTCACTTGGGTACTTAATTGGTCAAACGTAACAATATCAGAATCTCTTGTGAGCAGAAAGTGTTAGAATTCTGAACATTTCCTGTTGTGTTCACTCAATTCTAATAAGGAATGATATTGCTCACACGGATTATATCATTTTCGGTCTGACTCAACATCATTGGACTGTTCAAAGGACGTCATTATCTGCTCACATTGATTGAATAAGTCAAAGTTTAGATTTTTTGGATTGGTGTAACCTCATGAGTGCATCTGAGCCATTCCTTGAGAGATTGGCCATGAGAGCCAATCTGGCTGAATTGAGTTCATCACAATTAGAGTCTAGCATGCCAGATCATCGCTTGAAAGCAGCATTGTGGGTGATTGACTTGTCTGAGAGGTTAGGAATGTCAGGAAGTCCTGGATCTGGCCAAAAATGCTATTTCTTCCTCTGTTAAAGCAGACCACTTGCTTGGACTTGAACCAGCAACACTTTTATCGTGAAACCATGTTTCATAACCTTTTCCGCTTGGGCTTAGTGCACTGCTTGGCAATATGACCCTCCCCTTTTGCAATTGTAACAAATAGCAGTCCGTTGTTTCCCCATCCGTGTAGCTACCACATGCACCAAATGTGTATTATCTTGTGTTCCAACAGCATAAGTAATTTTGTCATCCCGGAACAGGTTGCACATCCACTTTCCATCATAGATGTAGCTCTTTGATGAGGATTTGAACGAAGTCCTTAGCTGATTGTTGGATAGAGGATACCAGGAAGTGAGAACAGCATTTAAAAATTACATCATGTGATTAATTGCGTCAATTGGATCATCCCTTTCTGGAACACTGGAACAACTATACTGGTGTCTGTTGGGAACATCATGTGTTGCTGTTGATAGGATTGTGGGAGCATATTCCAATGTGTGGGATTGATGGTTATTGAGAAAAAACTTTGTGGCGAACGGTGGATTGGATACTCTTTGGTTTGGATAAATAATGAAAAAGGTGTGATTGATTGTATTGTGAATTGTTGAGTGATAAGGGTAACAAAACTGTGAAGACAGATATGGTGAAACGTGAAGTTGAGATAGAGACTGTGGGTGAGATGTGTAGATGAGATTGATATGCTGGCTGAGTAATAGGTGAGAATGCAACTAAGCTAAGAGGATCGGTTTGCGTTCATGCATCAAACGAACAACAATTGCATGTCGTATCATAGTTGTTTGTAGGTTGAGCATGAAGCTGATCATCATTGGTAGTGTGCAAGTCTTTGGACCAGTTAAACATCATAACAAATTGCTCCATTCATGCAGAAGAGTGTTTTAAGAACTTGGTGTTATCATAGAAACACAGCTCCAATGGCATCTTTGTAAATGTTCATATCACTTGAGAACGAGAAACTCAAGTAGTACTCATTTAACGTCTCTCCTTTCTTGTAAGTGAACATTATCGAATTCATCATACAGCTTGCACTCATGTTCTTGTTTGGTTAATGATGTTCCTTGCATCAGCAGTTTAACTTCTCTTCCCAAAGAACTTTTGCCACTACCGATGTTGACTCACAAGAGCATAGATTTCATGTTGTAGTGCCTTGGAGAATGTTGTTAATAGCTTTGATGTCGCAATCTGCTTGAATGGCTTCAGCTGGTTAGTTTAACATATTCCTTAAGCCTTGTTACTCCATCCTCAGTGATTGAAGGCCAAACAAGTGGTCCTTTTTCAACAGATGCAAGAATCATTCTTCCATGTGGTCTATTCATCATATAAAGTTCCATTCTGCTTTTCCATGAATCATACAAGTGTTTTTCAAGCATCGGTGGTTTGTTGTCCTCTTCCAGAAAGAAGTGATTTTATCAGCTAGAGTCTCATTGATGGTATCAAAAAGATAACAAATGATCGATCGTGGTAGAAAGAAAATGTGTTTGGTTACGGTGATTGTTTGAGTCATGAAATGAAACAACACGGGATTTTACAATTGCTTGACAAAACCCGGGGTAAAACTAGGTTGTTTCACGGGATTTAACAAGTCAAAGAAAATAACCGAGAATTAAAAAAAATTGAGATTTACACTTTATTTAGTTTCGCAAGTTTCGGTAGACAAAAAAATTAAGCTAGTTCGGTCACAACTCGTGTCGGGTCCAGCTAGTTCTGGTCCTACTCTTCGTCTAACTAGTTCGGAGTCCCCAACTATTCGGATCCTCGCTAGTTCGATTGTCAACGTGCTCCTGTTTCCGAATCCTGCTAGTTTCGATGTCAAAGTGCACCCCTAGTCGGTCCTAACTAGTTCGGTTGTCACTAGGAAAAGAACTCGTTCGGATGTTCACTAGAATAACTCGTTCGGTTTTGTCACTAGTAAGGAACCGTAATCGGCTCAAACTAGAATATGCTAGTTCGTTGACTCCGATTCGCTTACTCGTTCGTTCCTTGTTCGTAGTTCCAACTCGTTCGGATTCCAACATTACGCAACTCAAATTTCCAAAACTAAAAAAAACACACTTTTTTAATGGGTTTTTAGCAAAAAAATCTTGTACAAACTAGTATTACTAACCCTATAGGAACATAAAAAAGAAAACTTTAAAGCTTTTTAAGCAAAAATTTGAATCACTAATTTGCTCTTTGTAAAGGTTTTTTTTTGAACACTAATCAAACACAAAAACTAAACACCCCACTCCCATGCTCTGATACCAATTGAAGAATACTAGTATCTTAAATCAAACCAAGAACAAGAGTGATATGTGGTCTTGTGATGTAGAGAGATATAGGATGGAAAATGGATAATGTAATAAATGAACTTATGGAAAAAGTGGAACAACCAACCCTCTCACAAACTAGGAGAGGGACTTATATACTCACTATTAGAGGCCGTCCATGGGCTTAGTTAGGCCCCAATGGCCTTGGGCCGGACTAGATTACTAATCTAAACATTATACTAACTACGAGCTAAGACCTGTTACAACTTGGAAGTGACCCGACACCTTTTCGTGTTTCCACACGTGGGTAATACAGTTTCTTGAAATGATTGTAGTCACCAACCAAACCGGCCCATCTCTCAGGCTGAAACCCCCCCCCCCCCCCCTTTACCATTAGACTTAGATTTTAGACTGACATGAGATTTAACATAGGATTAGAATAGAATTAACATAGATTAGACAACAAGATATTAATTAAATTGATAGATTTAACCTCGCTCTCAGTGATCGACACCCTACTACACTAAACAACTAACCGATCGGGTACATTGCCCTTAAAGTGTTTATTGTTGGTTGATCGGCAAAATTACAAATTTAAAACTTGAATCATATAAAAACCAACCCGACACTAACAACACATCATGTATTGTGGCGCTGTTGCCAGGGATTGAAAATTTAATCTTGATTTTATTTGATATTTTGGTTTTAACCATTAGATTTAGATCTAACCCTTAGATTAGTGAAATTTAGATTAGTGTATATCGTGTAATATCTGTAATATTTGTATATTTATCTTTAATTGATTTTGCTTGTTATATTTGTGTGTTTAAATTGTTTGCGGTATTTAATTGTTTTTCTGAATACACTGTTCTTGGTCTATAGTTGAATACAGCGTATCTTATCCACGAATACGGCGTATCCGAATTCTCTTTCCAATACAGCGTAATCCATCTCAACTGATTTAATATGGCGTAACCACTTCCATTGATACGGCATATCGATCGTACTGGGACATAAAGTAAAATAAATTGATTTTCGTGCAAAAAACCAAATTTCTTCCTCAGAAGCAACAATCCTGCTGATATTTTTACCCTTGTTACAGGAAGAACTTGTCAGAGCTAGTTGATTAAAGAAGAAACTACATAACGTCATGGCTGAACCAATTTTTGATGACATTGAAAAAGCTCCAACTGAACCAAATCTTTCTATCACCAAGTTTTGGGGGGAATTATGAAAGAACATATATCAAGGAATATATAATGAAGACGTGGTGGAACACATTGCCAAAGTACTTAAATTAGTGGATTGAACCTATAGTTTCTTGGCGTAGATTCCCAGTCAACTACGAAAAAAAGGTCTTTCCTCTCTCAATGGCTGATTAATGCCTAAGAAAGTGATTAGTGAGGGAAAAAACAAGATGGAAAAATCACCACTTTGGAGGAGCTTGTTGAGAAATTCTTTTGTAGATTCTATCTTGAATCATACGATGGAGAGGATGAAATGTTGGATGAAGGAAAATACTGGGGAATTGATCCACTCGAATTCTTATCAAACGTAAACACGTCATTCAAAAACCATAAGAAATTTGATAGGAGGACTCAAAAAGTGATATTTCACTCATGGATGAATGGAAATTGGAATAAGAGATAGGGACAACAATAGCTTCAAGCAATAAGAATGGAAGGATCTAAAAATGTTAACCCGTCCAACACTGCTATTGATCATTCTTCAAAGCCTATGACGTTCGTAATATTGAAAAAGAAAATGAACAAGGACAAATAAAGCGTAAAGACAACAATAATGATGATAAGCAACCTAACAAAAGAAGGTGCAAAGCAGAAAAGTTTGAAGCTATTCAATACTCGATTGGACCCAACGAAGAATATATTGCTATTAGAAGTTATGAATATGATATTTGGGAGAGAAACGAAGATAATTTGTCCATAATCTACCAAGATATTTTTCAGAAAAAGGACGAAGGATGGAAAGTGACGCGTACCAAGAAGTAAAATGAGAAGCTGAAGAAAAGTCTAACTTAAAGACTTCGATGTAAACAAAAAAAAAACAGGGTTTTGGCTTCCCCCCCGGGAGACAACCCGGACTGATAAATTTAATTTTGTTATCGAGTCTGTCTTCACCAGATCTTCAATACGCCGTATCCGCCCCAACCATATCGGCTTATTGAATGTCTCGACGATATCGGTCCTATAATATTTTCATGCACTTTAAAAACATTATTGTTGCATCTCTGCGAATACCGCTGTATTCATCTACTTGATACGCCAATGATATGTGCTTATTAACAATATCTTTTTTAACCCTCTAAAAAAAAGAGCTTAAAATGACCAAAAACAGACAAAAAACTATGCCAAATATATGTTTGTTTATTGCACTTGTATAGTGCAGGAATGGATATCAACAAAAAGACAGAAAACCAAGCCAAAATAAACAAAACTGAGCATGGAATGTAAAAGACTTGTGCAAAATCAATGCCAAAGTCCAAAAATGCCAAAGACAAGTCAATACAGAAAAATCAGCAGTCAAACACGGAGCGGAACAGAAGAATACTATTGAATGCAATCTTTAACCCATCTTGATGGGCCGGAAGCCCAACCGTATAATTATGAAAGAACTGTGAAGACCAAATGGACCCACAATCAATTTTTCAACAGCCCATTTGTGTGGCAATTTGACAAAGACAGTGAAGAGACTTTGAAGGTGCCCAAATCCTAGCCCAGTTACTGCCAATCTCTCCATTGTACACCAAAACCCACCCACACATTATTGGGCTTGAAAAAGCCCAATACAAGCCAAACACACAGCCCAATCCCTTTTTTTTATAAAACAATAAGGGACCAAAAATGTAAATTTAAAACCTTGTTTTCATTTATATTAAAAATGAAAAAAAAAAAAAAAAAAAATAAAGAAAAGGGCCAAAAAATGCCAAAGTTTTGAAAGTTTTATAAAAAGAAAAAATAGAAAAATAAAAAAGCAGGGACCATTTTTGCAATTTTCCCAAACTTCTTTTATTCTTTTGGTTATAAAAAACGGCATGAGACCAAAAGTGACAACTCTCTAAACCTATATATAAACTTGAAATTTGGGCATAAATGAGAAAAAAGAGAAAGAAAGATGGGGGGGCACTTTTGCCTCTTCCCCATTCTTTTCGTTTAAACCCTGCAACCATAACGTACCCTCAACCCTTGTCGCCCAAATCCTCAAAAAACCCCCCTCTCAACATCCCACTTGTTATTCTTAGCAAATACCACAAACCCAAGTACCAACTCACTGAGCTCACCATACCCATGTTCTCCACAACCCAGTAGGCCCCTATAACCTCTCCCCTGGCAAAATCACACAACCCGAAGACCCCCCTTCAATGGTGAGATGGTGTACAAGGCAAATGGAAGGCTAGGATTGAGTAAGCAGCTTTGTACTCTCACAACAAGCTCGTCCAAGTCCATTTGAGAAGGCATAAAAAAGAAAATAAGAACAAGCCGAAACAAAATCACCGTTTTTAAACTTTCTAGCTTAAATTTTAAATTAAGTTTGCTTTAAAAATTGTTGTACTCAGTTTCTTTTTAATTTTTGTTGTAATCCTTTCAGTTTTAATAAAGAGCAGAGATACTGTGTATATTACATTTGTCGAAATTTGAAATATAATTCAAGTTACTTAATTCTGTTTAAATCCTTTAAAAATATGTTAAAAGTTATAAAACCTCACTTATAATTGATTTTCTCAGCTTTTACTCCACTAAAAAAGCTAAAAAAACCCGAATTTATAAATTAAGGGGGTGTTTGGTTTAGTCTTAAAATGGGTCATATGGGTTTTTCTTCATAGGTATTGTAACACTTTCAGCCAAATTTTGGCTGAGTGTGTAGGCTTATAGGCCATTAAATCACCATATTTAGTTTAAAAATAATTTATTGTGCCCCTTTTGACCTCTTACTAATATTTGAATAAGCAAAATTGAGCTTAAGGGCTCAAGCAGCTTATGCAGCTTAAGCACAACTATTTTGAGCTTGTTATGTGATGGTTTCTAGCCATTTACCCAACCAACTTGTTACTGTTCCCTTTAATTGTGAACAACATAAGTCAAAGTTTACTTGGAAATGATTTTTGAAATCCCTCAATTTTAAAGGCCCCAATATCAGCACCTTAATTTTATTCTAGACTTCTCATACTGTTGAAAAATAAAGCTCCTTGACCACCCCTTTTAATCTGTTGGTCTTGATTTAGCCAAAAAGCTTTTATAAGCTTATTTCAATTAAGCCAAAATAAGCCTTACGCTCACTGTGTGCCTTCCCCTGGGCTGAGCACCATAGTATAGGCCCTTTTATCTAGCTTATTTTAAACTATTAGACTCTAGGATTTATTGCTTTTATTATAGCTTATTACTAGTATCTTAAGCTCCCAAAATATTATAAGCTTACTCCCTTTCCAGGTTAGCTTAAAGTACGTTAAAGTAGCCCTTTTTCCTTTTTTTATAAGACTGTCATTTTAAGCTTAATAATGACCGCTTATTTTTAGGGCTTATAGATTTCCATAGCGTATATTTAGGACTTTAACCCCCTCTCCCTATTTACGTCCCCCCATAGTTTTAGCTGATTTTCTAGCTTAAATCCCAATAAAAAAGAAAAATAATAATAAGCTTATTTTGGTCTGAGTCCAAAAAGCCACATTTCTGCTTTATTAAGTTCACTTCAGCCTTATGCACCATTTAAATGAAAAAAGTACTCCCTTAAGTCCCCTTAACAACTTTTCTTTTATAGCTTTTTGATAATAAGCACTTTGGACTAAGCTTGCATATCGGGGTCCACTTCAGGGACCATTTGTGTAATTTTTTCTCTTACAGTTATAATTGTTAGTCCCCCTTGTCAGTTTGTTGTTGCTTCGTTAGTCCTTGGTCCCTTTTCACTAAGTTAGTCCCTATAGTTAACTTTAGTTAGTTTTATTTAATTTAATTAATTAAATTAGGTTTAGATTAATAGTTTATTAACTTTTAATTTATTCAGTAATATTTGGCATTTTATATTTTTAGAATTGTTAACTTCTTCTTAATTTAATTTTATTTTTTCAAATTTTTATAACTTTATTTTTTGTCTTTTCTATTTTCTTAGTTGTAATTAGTTATTAATTGTACTTTAAAATCTCATAAAAAAATCCAAAAATTAATAACAAAATATTTTTCTTTTTAACCAAAATTTCTTTTGTCATTTAGTGTCCTAGGAAAAGATATAAAATTTAGTGTAGGCTTATTTTTTCTAAATTTCAGTCTTAGACCCGTTTTAAACAGCCGGGTGCGTTTTATACCGTTCTTTTCGTTTAGCATTCAAACACCTCCGTTTTAGATCTGATTTCTTTATTTTTCAATTAACTTAATTAGAATTCAATTTTAATTTTTAATATAATTTAGCATTATTTTCTTAATTTTAATATTTAGGTTTCCGATACCTAAATCTGTCCCCGTATTTTAGTATAGATTAATTTTAGGATTTCCCTAATTAGTTATGGGAAATCCTAAAATTAAATCTATACTAAAATACGGGAACAGATTTAGGTATCGGGAACCTTAAATATTAAAAATTTAAGAAAATAAATGCTAAAGTTAAATTTAAAAATTAAAATAAATTCTAAATAAGTTAATTTTGAAAAATAAAGAAAACTAAACTAAAAACGGAGGTCGTTTGAATGCTAAACGAAAGAAACGGTAAAACGCACCCGGTAAAACGGAGTCTAAGACTGAAATTTTAAGAAAAAATAAGCCTACAACTAAATTTTATATTTTTTCCTAGAACACTAACTGCAGAAAAAAAAGAAAAGAAAAAAAAAAAAAAAAAGAAAATTTTGTAAAAAAAAAAATATTTTTTTATTAATTTTTGGATTTTTTATGAATTTTTAAAGATTAATAACTAATTAAAACTAAGAAAATAGAAAAGACAAAAAATAAAAGTTATAAAAATTCTGAAAAAATAAAATTAAATAAAGAAAAAGTTAACAATTCTAAAAATATAAAATGCCCAAATATTACTGAATAAAATAAAAGTAATTAAACTAATTAAAACTAAACTAAATTTAATAAATTAAATTAAATAAAACATACTAAAAGTTAACTATAGGGACTAATAGTGAAAAGGGACAAGGACTAACGAAGCATCACAAACTAACAAAGGGGACGTAACAATTATAACTGTAAAAGAAAAAATTACACAAATGGTCCCTGAAGTGGACCCCGTATGCAAGCTTAGTCCAAAGTGCTTATTACAAAAGCTATAAAAGCAAAGTTGTTAAGGGGACTTAGGAGAACATTTTTCATAAAAGGTTAATTAAAGCAGAAGTGAATTAATAAGGCCATAAATGTGAGCTTTTTGATTGCAGAACCTAAATAAAGCTAAATAAGCTTATTTATTCTTTCTTAAATTGGGATTTAAGCTAGCCCAAAATTATCTAAAACTATGGGGACAGATAAATAGGGAGAGGAAGTCCTAAATATAAGCTATGGAAATCTAATAAACCCTAAATAAGCTGTCCTATATATTAATCTTAAAATGACCAGTTTTTAAAAAGAGAAAAGGCTACTTTAATCTACTTTTAAGCGACCTAGAGAGGGAGATAAGCATTAAAATATTTTGGGAGCTTAAAGAACTAGTAATAAGCCCTATAAATAAAATCAATAAAATCACTAGAGTCTAGTAAAAAAATAAGCTAATTATAAAAAGTGGGCTAAACTATGGTGCTCAGCACCAGGGGAGGCCACACAGTGAGCTTAAGGCTTATTTTGGCTTATTGAAATAAGCTTATAAAAGCTTTTTGGCTAAATCCAAGCACAAACAGATTAAAAGGGGTGGTCAATGAGCTTATTTTCAAAGTATGAGAGTCTGAAAACAATATAAGCTCAGATATTGAGGGCATAAAAGTGAGGGATTACAAAATCAGTCAAAGCTAAACTTTGACTATGATGTTCAAATTAAAGGACATAAAACTGGTTGGGTAAATTGGCTAGAAACAACAATAACAAGCACAAAAATAGTGTACTTAAGCTGCATAAGCAGCTTGAGCCCTTAAGCTCAATTTTGCTTATTCAAATTTTGACAGAGGACAAAAGGGCACAAAAACTTATTTTTAAACTAAAATGGTGATTAAAATGGCCTAATGAAAGCCATACACACTCAGCCAAAATTGCTGAAGAGGTTACAACTATGAAAAACCCCATAAGACCCATTTCAGACTAAATCAAACACCCCCTATAATTTATAAATTTAGGTTTTTTTAGCCCTTATTAGTGAGAGTAAAAAGCTGAGAAAATCAATATGTAAAGTAGGTTTTTAATAACTTTAACAGATTTTTAAAAGGGATTTAAACAGAATTAAATAACTTGAATTATATTTCAAATTTCGACAAATGTAATAACAAGAACTCTTCACTTTTATTAAAACTGAAAGGATTACAACAAAAACTTAAAAAGAAACTGAGTACAACAATTTTTAAAGCAAACTTAATTAAAATTTAAGCTAAGAAAGTAAAAACGGGATTCTTGTTTCGGCTTGTTCTTCTTTTCTTTTATAGCCTCTCAAATGACTTGGGACGAGCTTGTTGTGAGAGTACAAAGCTGCTTACTCAATCCTAGCCTTCCATTTGCCTTGTACACCATCTCACCATTAAAGGGGGTCTTCGGGTTGTGTGATTTTGCCAGGGGAGAGGTTATAGGGGCAATGGGTTGTGGGAAATGGGTATGGGTGAGCTGTGAGTGGTACTTGGGATAGTGGTATTGCAAGAAAACAGTGGGAGAGGGGGGTTTGAGGTTTTGGCGCCAAGGGTTGAGGGTACGTTATGGTTGCAGGGTTTAAACGAAAAGAATGGGGAAGAGGCAAAAGTGCCCCCCCATCTTTCTTTCTCTTTTTATCTCATTTAAGCCCAAATTTCAGTTATAAATAAGTTTAGAGAGTGTCACTTTTGGTCCCTGCCGTTTTTTATAACAAAAGAATAAAGAAGTTTTGGGAAATTGCAAAAATGGTCCCTGCTGTTTTATTTTTCTATTTTTTTCTTTTTAAAACAACTTTCAAACTTTGGCATTTTTGTACCCCTTATCATTATTTTATTTTTTTTTTCAATTTTTAATTATAAAACAAGGTTTTTACAATTTTACCTTATTGGTCCTTATGTTTTATAAAAAAAAGGGATTGGGCTTTGTGTTTGGGCTTGTATTGTGCTTTTTCAAGCCCAATAAGGTGTGGGTTGGGTTTTGTGTGTACAATGGCTGAGATTGGCTGTAACTGGGCTAGGATTTGGGCCTTCAAAGTCTTCACAGTCTTTGTCAATTGCACACAAATGGGCTGTTGAAATTGATTGAGGGCCCATTTGGTCTTCACAGTCTTCATAGTTATAAACTGTTGGGCATACCCGGCCCATACAGAATGGGTTAAGATTCATTTCCAATAGTATTCTTTAGTTCCGGCTCCGGTTTGACTGCTGATTCTTCAGTATTGACTCTGACTTTGGCATTTTTGGACTTTGGCCTTGATTTTGCACAGTCTTTTCCATTCCATGCTCAGTTTTGTTATTTTGGCTTGGTTTTCTGTCTTTTTGTTGATATCCACTTCCTGCACAATACAAATGCAAAACAAACATATATTTGGCAGTTTTTGTCTGTTTTTGGTCATTTAAGCTCGTTTTTAGAGGTAAAAGATATGTGTAATTAAGCACATATCAATGGCGTATCAAGTAGATGAATACAGCGTATTCGCAGAACTGACAATAATGTTTTTAAAGTGCATGAAAAATAAAGACCGATAACGTCGAGACATTCAATACGCCGTATGGTATGGGGCGGATACGCCGTATTGAAGTCTGGGAAGACAGACTCGATAACAAAATTAAATAACATTCCGGGTTGTCTCCCGGGAAGCACTTTTGTTTACAGCGAAGTCTTTAAGTTAGACTTTTCTTCAGCTTCTCGTACTTCTTGGTACACGTCCACTTTCCATCCTCGTCCATTTTCTGAAAACTATCTTGGTAGATTATGGACAAATTATCTACGTTCTCTCTCAAATACATATGCATAACTTCTAATAGTAATATATTCTTCTTTGGGGACCATCGAGTATTGAATATCTTCAAACTTTCTTCTTTGCACTTATTTTGTTATAGGTTAGCTTATCATCATTATTGTTGTCCTTTACGCTTGATTGTCCTTTCATTTCTTTTTCAATATTGCGAACGTCATAGGCTTTGAAGAATGAATCAATAGCAGTGTTGGACGGGTTTTGATTTTTAGATTCCTTCCATTCATTATTGCTTGAAGTATTGTTGTCCACATATCTCTTATTCCAATTTCCATTCATCCATGAGTGAAATATCACTACTTTGATTCCTCCATCAAATTTCTTATGGTGTTATTTGAATGTTTGTGTTTACGTTGATAAGAAAAAAAAAAAAAAATTCGATGGATACTCATTCCCCAGTTCTCACATCGTCCACATTTCCTCCTCTCTATCGAATGATTCAGGATAGAATACTATAGAAGAATTTCTCCACAAGCACCATCCCAATGGTTATTTTCCATCTCCTCCACTAATCCACCATTCTTTAAGCATCCAGCCATAGAAGGAAAGACCTTTATTCGTAGTTGATGGGAATCCACGCCAGAAACGTAGATTAAATCCACTAATTTAAGTACTTTGGCAATGTGTTCCACCACATCTTCATTATACATTCCTTGATATATGTTCTTTCATAATTCCCCCCAAAACTTGGTGATAGAAAGATTTGGTTCAGTTGGAGCTTTTTCAATGTCATCAAAAATTGGTTCAGCCATGACTTTATGTAGTTTCTTCTTCAATCAACTAGCTCTGACAAGTTCTTCCTGTAACAAGGGTAAAAATATCAGCAGGATTTGCTCTGAGGAAGAAAATTTTTTTTGCACGAAAATCAATAATTTTAGTTTCTGTCCCAGACGATTGATACGCCGTATCCAATGGAAGTGGATACGCCATATTAATCAGTTGAGATGAATACGCTGTATTGGACAGAGAATTGGATACGCCGTATTCAGTGGGAATTAATACGCTGTATTCAACTACGACCAGAACAGTGTATTCAAGAAAACAATTAAATACGCAAACAATTAAACACACAAATATACAAGCAAACTAAACTAACAAATATACAAATATTATAGAATATACAAGAATATACACTATATACTAAATTTACATAATCCTAAAGGTTAGATCTAATCTAATCTAAAAATCAAAATATCAAATAAAAATCAAGATTAATTTTCACTCCCTGGCAAGAAAAAAAAAACAGCGCCAAAACATGATTGTTGTAGTGTAGGGTTGTTTATTTATATGATTCAAGTTTTAAATTTGTATTTTTCCGTACTCAACCAAAAATAACACATTAACGGGCAATGTACCCGATCGGTCGTAGTTATCGTGGTAAGTAGGGTGTCGACACTGAGAGCGAGTTAAATCTATCATATATATTAATATCTTGGTTTATCTAATCTATGTTAATTCTATCTAATCCTATGTTAAATCTGATGACAGATCTAAAATCCGAATTCTAAGGAAAGAGGGGGGGGGGGGTTTTTCAGCCTGAGAGACGGCACGGTTTGGTTGGTGACTACAATCAATTCAGAAAAACTGTTACCCACGAGGTTGGAAACACGAAAAGTGGTCCGGTCACTTCCAGTTGTAACAGGTCTTAGCTCGTAGTTATATAATGATATAGATTAGTAATCTATTTCCGGCCCAAGGCCCATAGGAGGGCCAACTAAGCCATGGCCGCCTCTATAGTATATATAAGTCCCCTCTCCTATTCTTGGTAATGGATGGTGTTCCATTTTTCCATAAGTATTCATTATACAATTCATCCAATTTCCCATCCAATTCACTCTCTAACATCAACAACCCACATCTCACTCTTGTTCTTGTTTTGATCTAAGATTACTAGTTTCTCATTTGGTATCAGAGCCATGGGTGTGAGTTAGTTTTTGTGTTTGAAAGTGTTCAAAAACCTTACAAAGAGTCAAATTTGATTCAAATTTTTTGGCTTAAAAAGCTTAAAGTTTTCATTTTTATTGTTCCTATAGGGTTAGTAATACTAGTTGTACAAGATTTTTTTGCTAAAAACCATTAAAAATTGTGTTTTTTTTGAGTTTTGAAAATTTGAGTTTCGTAACTGTTGGAACCGAACGAGTTGGACCGAACAAGGAAACCGAACGAGTAAGCCATCGAGTCAACCGAAACTATGCCTATTCTAGTTTGAGCCGAACGAGTTCCTTACTAGTGACAACCGAACGAGTTACTTCCTAGTGACAACCGAACGAGTTCTTTCCTAGTGACAACCGAACAAGCAGGACCGAACTAGTAGGACCGAACTAGGTGCACTTTGACAATCGAACTAGTAGGACCGAACTAGGTGCACTTTGACAATCGAACTAGCAGGACCGAACTAGTTGGACCGAACGAGTAGGACCGAACTAGCTGGACCGAACAAGTTGGACCGAACTAGCTTATTTTTTGTTAACCGACTAATCGAAACTAAATAAAGTTTAAACTCAATTTTATTAATTATACGGTTAGTTCTTTGACTTGTCAAATCCCGGTGAAACAAACACTTGTTTTCCCGGTGTTGTGTCAAGAATTGGTAAAATCCGTGTTGTTCATTTCCTCAACTCAACAATCACGTAACCAAACACAATTTCCTTCTAACCACTCGATCGGACAATTTGTATCTTTTTGATACCACAATGACGACTCTTGCTGATAAAATCACTTCTTTCGGAAGAGACCAACAAACCACCGAATGCTTGAAAAAACACTTGTATGTATTTCATGGAAAAGCAGAATGGAAACTTTATAGATATGAATAGACCACAAAATTGAAGAATGATTCTTGCATCTGTTTGAAAAAGGACCACTGTTTGGCCTTCAATCACTGAGGATGGTAGTATGACAAGGCTAAGGAAATGTAAACTAACTCCACTAGAAGCCATTCGAAAAAAAAAGCAGATTGCGACATCAAAGCTATAAACATCATTCTCCAAGGCCTACCAACTGAAATCTATGCTCTGATGAGTCAACATCGAGTGGCCAAAGATCTTTGGGAGAAATTAAACGGCTGATGCAAGGAACGTCAGTACCAAACAAAACATGAGTGCAAAGCTGTATGATGAAATCGATCAGTTCACTTACAAGAAAGAGAGACTTTTACATGAGTACTACCATGAGGTCACACTGTTACTCAATGATATGAACATTTACAAGATGCCATTGGAGCATTTCAAGTTAACACCAGTCTTAAACACTCTTCCCTGATGAATGGGAGCAAAATTGTTACTAGATTGATAAACTGGTGCGCAAAGACTTGCCACACTACCAATAGCGGATCACTTCATGCTCACCTACAACAACATGAACGACATGCAAATGAAGTTCGTTTGATGCATGAACGCAACCCCGATCCTCTTGCTCTAGTTGCATCTCACCAATTAACTCAGCAAGCTTATCAATCTCATCTACACACTCACCCACAGTCTCTATCTCAACATCACGTTTCACCATATCAGTCGTTCACAGTTTTGTTACACTTATCAACCTCAACAATTCACACCAATCAATCAACACCTTTTTACAATTACTTATCCAACAAATGAGATCAATCCACCGTTCGCCACAACGTATTATCTCAATAACCATCAATGCCACAATTGGAATATGCTTTCCCACAACCTATCAACACACAACCTGAATTTTCCCAACCAGAACACCATACGAGTTGGTTCCAGAGTTCCAGACAAGGGGATGATCCAACTACCGCAATTAATACATGATGTCATTTTTAACTGCTGTTCTCACATCCCGGTATCCTATACCAACAATCAGCTAAGGACTTTCGTCAAATCCGCATCACAATCTACCATCTATGATGAAAAGTGACTGTGCACCTGTTCAAGGGGGAGACAAACCTACTTATGCGAATGGAACAACAAGAAAATCACATCTGTGCAAGTGTAACAACACGGAGAAACAACGGACTCTATTTGTTACAATTGCAAAGGGGATGTCATATTGCCCAGCAGTGCACTAAGCCCAAGAAGGAAAAGAGTATGAAACATGTTCAACGATAATGTGTTGCTGGTCAATGCTCAAGCAAGTGGTCAAGCTTTAACAGAGGAAGAAATAGCATTTTTGGCAGATCCAGGACTTCCTGATATTCAAACCTCTCAGACAGTCATCACCCACAATGCTGCTTATCAAGCCGATGATTTGGATGCCTATGACTCTGATTGTGATGAACTCAACTCAGCCAAGATTGCTCATGCCAATCTCTCAAGGAATTGCTCATATGCACTCACTGATGTACACATCAAAAAATCTAAACTATGACTTTATTCAATCAAAGTGAGCGAGATGACGGACGTCTTCTGAACAGTCCAATGATGTGAGTCAGACAGAAACTGATATAACCAGTGATAGCAATATCATTCCTTATTCTCAGTATCTGAGTGAAGCACAACAGGAAACTGTTCAGAATTCTAACTCTTCTGCTCAACAAGATGTTCTGATATTGTCTATGTTTGACCAATTGAGTACCCAAGTGACGCATTGCACCATGTTAAAAAGCTTAGAATACCGTAGCTTGACAGATATAAAGAAGGAGGATAAAGATTTGAAAGAAAAAGTACAAAATGTTGAAAACATTTTTTTCATGATCACATGAACAGTTAGCCGAGATTGTACGTCTTTAAGCAAAATTCTTTTTCGTGCAAATGCAAAGAAAAGTGATTGTTTAATGAAAACAGTTTTTGAACTCAAAAATGATTTGAAATTGGAAGAAAACAGAAATATTGATAGAGAAATTGCTTTAGAAAAGAAAATTAAGCAACTTGACAACATCATTTTCAAAAGAGGTCAATCTGCACAAACTGTTCATATGATAACTAAATCCAAAATTTGTTATGATCATTCCTCGAAACAAGCTATCGTTTTGAAAAACCTTTCTGTCTGAAGAAAGCTCGTGAGTCAATAGCCAAGCGTATGACGTGAAAAACCATTCTTAAAATGGAAACTATATAGGTTCCTGAAGTATGAAGAACATAGAGCAAAGGAGAAGAGTCGTTCAAAAATGCATTGAAAGAACAAAGATCCATTGTTTGAGAAAACATAAAGTTAACACGAAACCCATCAATTATGCCCCATTCTAATAACGATTACTACAAACGATTTGTTCGAAAACTATTTTATATATTGAACAACCCTATTGGAAAGCGACTTCCGGTCCCAGCTTTGGAGGGGACCCATCTCATTCTTCCACAACTATCATGGTATAGGTATCCAAAAAACTATCCTGGACAGTAAGTATGTGAAAACTGAGCTTTGAAAAAGCTTAAACGCCCATCTTACAGCATTTGATCAGGTTGTCAACGAAAGCAACCACTGCCAACAGCTATCACTGTGGCACGTGGGGTTTTGAACGATACAAAAGGCTTGTTTTCGAGATGAAATCTTCCGTGATTATAAAGAATTAAAAAGATATCTTCAATAACTTCAACCAATACTTGTTGAAGAACTTGCCGATGTCCAAAAAGTCTTTTATCAAATGGAACAGGCTGTCGAACAACATCGCTTGGAGTCCAAACTTTTGAAGTTAAAAATGAATTAAGTTTTTGAGTGGAAAATGAACGACCTCTTGCACAAGCCCATAGATAAGGATATGTAAAGACTGTTGTGAATTTGTCTGTGAATGCAAGTGGTGACACTGTGAATGAATGTAAAAAGTGTCTCGAACTCGAGACTGAGCTTCTCAATAAAAGGGATTTTGTTGATAACGAAAACTTATGATAAAACTTTGCAATGTTTTACAACTCTTGAAAAACATTTGCATCACTTTTGGAAGCTGATTCTCAACTTAATCAAGAAATATTTCAACAAGAAAACAAGTGTTTTAAATCAAAATGCTCCGAAGTTATACTCAGATGTCGAAGATTTAAGTGAATTGACCTCAGTCACACGCCAAAAGACACAGTCCTATGACAATTCAAAGAGAAAAATTAAGTCCATAAAAGGAATGTGGATGAGAAGTACATGTCAGAAATGGACATGGATGAAATTGAGACTCTTAACCATTGAATTGGAACATAAAGTAACAAAACTTGGCCCTGCTGAGAATGAGCATTTGAAACAAGACTTATAAGCAACTTTATGACTAGATTAAACCAAAAACGTGTTCAATCAAAAGAACAATGTGAAGCGATATCAAAGCAAGGCAATATAAAGTCTGGGGAGATTTCTGATTTAAATGCAAAACTTCAGGAACAAGGTTTGGTCATAGCAGCCCTAAAAAATGAGTTAAGGAAACTTAAAGGAAAAGCAATAGATAACAAGGATACTGTGACCCACTCTGCTGATCCAAACGTGTCTAAGGATAACATGGAACCAATCACACCCAAATTGTTGAATAAAAGGACCGCTCACTCCTCGTATATTAAGCATACCCAAGAAGAAGCTTTGGTCCTTAGGGATATATCGAACAAGTAAAAGAAATTAACCTCAAGCTCCACTTTAAGTCTGCCTTTGGTATACCAAAGTCATTCAGGATTTGCTTACCACATAAAGTAGATCATGCCCTAGCATCAACAATTGTGGTTCCTTAATTAAATGAGGTCCATACCTGAGAAAAAGGACAAGAAGTTAGGTCGCCGAATCACTCCACATCCTCAGAAAACCACAAAAACCAGACCCACTTAAACGTAGTATTCTTAACAGCGCGTGTTGCTTTCTACGGAGTAAGACTTTTTCTACTAGTGCGAGCGGATCACATCCTTCAGGCAAACCCAAGAATGATAGGATTCTGCAAACACCAGTAGTAATTCGAAGAATCAAGTAGAAGCTCACCCTAGGAACGTTAAATCTAGTTGAATAAAAAGAATGGTACGGATAAGTTAATGTATCTGCGTTGTGCAGAATCCTCAAGAAACAAGATAAATCTGATTAGGTCTGTATCACCGTATGATTGCATGCATTTTGATAATTTGTGTGTTTTCTAAGTCTATAAATGATGTGAAATTTCATGCTAAATCTAATAAGAAATAAATCTAAGAAAGTTATATTGAAACCAACAGAAAGGTGTTCACTCCAGATAAGGATAATATTATTTTGAGACTACCGTCGGACCTTCACTATTGTAGGAAAATGCGTGCCCCTTTAAGGTAGGATTACCACTACGAATGACGTGCCTTCTAGGAAACCAATAGTTTCTAGACTCTGAATCACCCAAACCTGAGGATAAATTGGTATACACAAGGAAACCCTAGGAAGAATAAAAAATACTTGAGTCCGTTAGCAAAACTAAGGTTTAAAACCAATGTCTGCTAACCAACAGGAACCCAGTAAAACCAGGGGATCCACAAAACCAATATACCCTTTCACTTTCTCTGAATAATGCAGGATTGTTCCAAATCGTCACTGGTATTTGGATTCCGGTGCCTCAACACATGACCCGGAGACGGCTTCTTAGCTTCACCAATTTCATCAGTAATTTCTTGGGTACAGTTAAATCGAAAAGTATCCAAGTTGCAAAAGATTAATGGGTTATTGGAGACTATCAGATTGGGAATGTTACTATTCAAGGGTTTATTACGTTGAAAACTTGGGTATATCTATTTCCGTAGGACAATTCTGTGATTCCAATCTCGAAGTGGCTTTCGTCCAACACACATAGCTTCATTCGCATCTAGAAGTGTTGATTTTGTTTTTTTTTTACTGACGGGATCTCGAGGGGATAACCTTTATACACTCTCACTTGGGAATATGATGGCATCCTCTCCCATTTGTCTATTGTCAAAGGCGTCTAAAACCAAGTCTTGGTTATGGCATCGTCGTCTATCTCACTTAAACTTTGGTGCTATCAATCATCTTGCAAGACATGGACTTGTACGAGGTCTCCCTAAGCTCAAGTTTGAAAAGGATCACTTATGTTCTGCATGTGCATTAGCAAAAGTTCACAGAAACCCACAAACCACAAATCTGAAGCCACCACTAGAAAAACTGCCTATAGTATGCATATTGATCTGTGTGGGCCAATGCGTCCCAAGTGTCAATGAAAGAATACATCCTCGTTATAAGCACGACTACTCTCCTATATATCATGGTAAAGTGTTTGCGATCAAAAGATGAAGCTCCAGCTTTTATTATTCAGCTTTTTGAGAGATGAACCAAGTACGACTTAGAAGGAAACCGTCTGTCGCATCAGACAATAATGGAACTGAGTTTGTTAATCCAGACATTGCGGAATATTATGAGAAGGTTGGCCAACTCTCATGAAAACATCAGTTGCCACGCTCTCCATATCAAAACGTGTTGTTGAAAACCAAATCGTACGCTAATCGAAGCAGCACGCACTATGTTACATATGCAAAAGCTCCTTTATTTCTATGGGCCGAAGCGTTCCCCAAACCCTTATACCAAATTCGTTCCATGATACTCGGCGTCACGGAACTCACAATAATGACTTTTGCACGACGAACCACCCTCTATCTTATCTACATGTGTTTGGTGCAGTTCTTAGTTACCCAACGAATTATAGTGAGAAGTAGGCAAGTTACAACCGAAGGCTGATATTGGTATTTTCATTGGATATGCACCCACGAAGAAAGCATTCCGGATTTACAACAGACGTACCAGACGAATAATTGAAACCATTCATGTTGATTTTGATGAGCTGACCGCGATGGCTTCTGAACACAGCAGTTCAGGACCCGCTCTTCATGAAATGACTCCTGTAACAATCAGTTCAGGACTCGTACCAAACCCTCCTTCTTCAACACCATTTGTACCACCTTCGAGATCTGACTGGGATTTGTTGTTTCAACCAATGTTTGACGAGTCACTTAATCCCCAACCTTATGTTGATTTACATGCACCAGAAGTCATTGCTACTATTCCTGAAGTAGTTGCACCTGAACATGCTGTATCAACTGGTTCACCTTCCTCAACTACAGTTGATCAAGATGCACCATCTCCAAGTAACTCTCATACAACACAAGCAACTCAAACTCCTATCATTTCTCATGATGTTGAAGAAGAGAATCATGATATTGAAGTTGCACATATGGGTAATGATCCGTACTTCGGGATTCCAATTCCAGAAGTTTCTCCGGATCCATCCTCATCATCAGATGTTATTCATACAATTGTGCCTCCCGATCACCAAGTTTCTGAACACAATAGCAAATGGACTAAGGATCACCCACTTGAGAATATAATCGGTGCTCTCGACAGACCAGTTTCCACACGACTACAACTCCATGAACAAGCCTTATTCTGTTACTATGATGCCTTTCTCACATCAGTTGAACCTAAGAACTACAAAGACGCTTTAACTCAAGCATGTTGGATTGAAGCTATGCAAGAGGAACTTCATGAATTTGAACGTCTGGAAGTTTGGGAACTTGTTCCTCCTCCTGACAAAGCATTTGTCATTTCTCTTAAGTGGATCTATAAGGTTAAGCTTGATGAGTTAGGAGGTATTCTGAAAAACAAGGCTCGGTTGGTCGCTCGTGGCTATCGTCAAGAAGAGGGAATCGATTTTGAAGAGTCATTCGCTCCAGTTGCAAGACTAGAGGCCATACGAATTTTTCTAGCGTTTGCTGCTCATATGAACATGGTCATCTATCAAATGGATGTGAAGACTGCGTTTCTGAATGGTAATCTGCGGGAAGAGGTTTATGTTAGCCAACCGGACGGATTTGTGGATCCAGACAAACCTAACTACGTGTACAAGCTTAAGAAAGCTCTTTATGGGCTGAAACAAGCTCCACGCGCGTGGTATGATATGTTGTCTTCATTCCTGCTATCCAATGACTTCTCAAAAGGCTCAGTGGATCCTACTCTGTTCATCCGTAGAGAAGGCAAGGAACTATTACTGGTACAAATCTATGTCGATGATATTATCTTTGCTGCATCTACTCCTGAACTTTGTGATCTATTTGCTAAAATAATGTGTTCAAAATTCAAGATGTCGATGATGGGAAAAATCTCATTTTTCTTAGGACTACAGATTTCTCAAAATCCCAGAGGCATCTTCATAAACCAATCTAAATATGCTCTTGAATCACTAAAGAAATATGGCTATGAATCTTGTGACCCAGTGGATACTCCCATGGTGGAGAAGTCCAAACTGGATGAGGATAAAGAAGGGAAAGCTGTAGATCCATCACACTATCGTGGTATGATTGGCACCCTCCTTTATCTTACAGCCAGTAGACCTGACCTACAATTTGCTATATGCATGTGTGCCCGGTATCAGGCTCGGCCTACCGAAAAGCACTTAAATGCAGTAAAAAGGATCTTTCGGTATCTAAAAGGAACCGTACATCGGGGTCTTTGGTATCCGAAGGATTCTTCCTTTGCACTAACAGCATTTGCAGATGCGGATCATGCTGGTTGTCAAGATACACGCCGTAGTACTTCTGGCAGTATACAACTTTTGGGTGATAGACTTGTAAGCTGGTCGTCTAAAAGGCAGAAAAGCGCTGCGATATCCAGTACGGAAGCTGAATATATTGCTTTGTCCGGTTGTTGTGCTCAAGTCCTTTGGATGAGATCACAACTTACCGACTATGGCTTTGGATTCAATAAAATTCCAATGTACTGTGATAACAAAAGCGCTATTGCCTTATGCTGCAACAACGTTCAACATTCCAGATCCAAGCATATAGACATCAGGTTTCACTTCATCAAGGAGCATGTTGAGAATGGTGTGATCGAACTTTACTTTGTCAATACGGAATATCAATTACCTTAAGTCATGTTGACTTATTTCCTTTGGTTATTTATTTAAGACTTCTGCTGTTTATGCTTGTGTTATGATTATGAGTGCTTTTGATGTCACACCATATTTGTAATACTTCTACCCTTTTGGGTCGGGGCGTTACAATACTTGTATTGCATGTTGCAAAGGCAAGCAACACAAAGGTATCTATAAGGCCATTACTGCTGTAAGCTCCATTTCTGAGCCTTTGCAATTGCTTCATATGGACCTCTTTGGTCCTACATCCATTCGAAGCATAGACCACAAATATTACTACCTTGTAATCACTGATGACTATAGCAGGTTTTGTTGGGTTTTCTTTCTAGAGACTAAGGATGAGACATATCCACTCCTTAAGGACT